>JANBPO010006803.1:1024481-1098560 GCA_024336825.1 Amorphophallus titanum
GACTATGTCATGAAGTGACTTAGTTAACTCTGCTAAACTTGTTGAAAATTACCATTTACTTTCCTCGTATATTTTCATATGCTGCTGCATGCGTGTGTTAGAATTCTAGCTTGATCAATTTAGTCACCACTACGAGCGAGTGAGTGGAACTGTCCCGTGACTCGATCCGAGTATGCGAAAAAGATGATACCCTCGACTCATTGTCGATTTCTCAACCACGCAGATCCATACGTTTCCCTCACTAGGGACGTCTGTGAGCTAGAGTCCCAGGTCCATGTCGTCATCTCACATCAGTCCCACAGTAACTCCCCATCCAGCTAACGGTGATAGCTGTGCCTCCTTCACCTTCTCGTAGGCAGCCTTAGAGAGACAGGTAGAGGCAAAGAATTAGGCGGGGAGTGTATTTCCCACACCGAGAGTAGAGGCAGTAGGCACAGAGGTAGATTTCGACCGAGAGCGTACACTAGCTGGTGACCCAGTCACCACAACCTGGGTTGGTGGTTCAGAGGGAGTAGTGCTAGAGATGCAGTGGTCCCCACCTTAGCTAGGGTTGTCTAGATGTCATTGTAGTCAGGAGCTATTTCACGTGCACCTAGGTGGGGCAGTGTAGACGCCTAATTTCAGACATCTCACGGATCCCCAATGGATCTTCGTGTGAATGATGCTTAATTGTGGAAAATAATCAAGGATAATATTGCTAAACCATCCAGATTTGGTCAAGAATCCAGATCTCTAAGCTGACACCAAGCTCGTCCGTCCACGCATCAACTCAGAAAGCAGGAGCCATCGTCCCAAACCTTGGATGACCCAACGGCCTATCCGTGTGATCGAGATTCCCCTGAAACTATCACTGTTTTTGAAAAATGAGAACTCAAATTCCAGGTTTATCAGAACCACAAGGTCCTTGATATGCTATAATAGCGTAAGTACCATAGAGTACTAATGCGTACAGAGAGAATACAGGAGGAATGATGTTACCAGACCAGCAGTGAGCGCCACGGGATCTGCATACCTGACTTTCCTGTGCTTAAAGATCATCAGCTCACCCAGTTTCATAATAATGCACAATTTCATCAAATAATCCAAGAGAGGGTGAGAATAATGAATTCCAAAAATGACGTCTCCAACAAAGGCGTTATCATAATAAATGATGACATTATAAATGGCGCTATTCATGGTCACTGTTCGAATTGGATATGGATTACAATTGCAGTAAATGACGCCCATTTGAGAAGGCGTTAATTATATAAATGACGACATTGAGGACGTCGTTATTAGAGCTCAGTGTTCGACTCGGAAAAGGATTTCAATTGGAATGAATGACGTCTTTATCGAAGGCGCTTATCAAAAGGACGCCCTTCAGACGGGCACTATTTAACCAAATGACACCAACCATCAGGCCGTCAATTGACTGTAACTTCCAACACGGAAATGGACCATCCAGAGCCTCCCCTATTCGTTTCAAACTGCGATTGCAACTTGAAGCACTATAAATAGAGCCGAACTCAGGGCTCAGTTCATGCACTAATCATTCAATTGAAACACACCCGAGAATAGTTTTAGTTTTCTACAGGAATAGAGAAGAAGATGGACAGGGCGATGCAACCCCATGCCAAGAAACCCAAGGTGTCGTTTGCAAGAATCAATGAAATTGAAGGGCATATTAGTGGAAGGATAGCTGCAAACCAAATGAGTATTGAAATTGGAATTTCTTCTTACCTTCCCTTTCCTCTCTTCTAATCTTATTCCCTCCATTCATTTTTCTTCTTCTTTTTTCTCTTTTATTTTAGGATTACCCCACTATCCCGGGTGCAAGAAGATATATCAAGATCAAATGGCTTCCCCTTCTCCTATCTAAACTCTCCTTAGACGTGAGGGCTTACCTCTCTAAGTCTCACCTTTTAGGCTTAGTGACCCATGCTAAACACTATAATGATATTCACCTAGATTGGGGTGCCATGGGAGCTCTCATAGAAATTTGACACCCTACCACTCACACATTCCTCTTCTTCACATTTGAAGCTACCATCCTCTTAGAAGAAGTAGAGATGTTTTTAGGATTGAAGAGGATGAAACAAGGGGAGGAAGAGAAGATGGCTTCCATGCCAAGGGGAATTGGAGCACAAGAGATGCTCTCAAGCTTAATCCCAAGTTCAAACATTATTAACCAAATCAAGGTTACCAAAGGAATTAACCTCATGAAACTTGCCTCATGGGTCTATAAGAGGATGAATGAACCCAAGGAGGAAGAGTTGGAAAAGGTAGCCAAAGGATTTGTGATATGCATAGCGGGAGCACTTTTGTTCCCTTCCACGGAAGACTTCCTTGATGAAGCTCAATTGAGTGCAATAGCTAGCATTTGGGAGGGAGAGAGGATCGGGCCAGTGGTGTTGGCTTATCTTTATAGCAGGATCACCTCGGCGGCCATGGGAAGACCTTTGTACAGATCGATGCTGATATTTTCTTGTTGGGTGGACTTCCACCTAAAATTCGACCCATGCGAGGAGACACAACAAGTTTCAAGGATCTTCTCCAAAAGCCCACTTCACTATATGAAGGGTTCCCTTGGATTATGCGAGAGAGTGACAAATCGGGTACCCAAAATTAAAAAGAGAGTGGAGTGGAGAGAGCACTTAAAGACTACGCCAAAGAACCTTTTTACTAGCGCCCCGGGATTCTTGAAGATTCGCACCATTCGGACCAGATTATCAACCGGAGTGAAGCTCCGCCTACCGGGTGCCACCGATTTCGTCCTTTACAACCCTCACCGGTGCCTTCCTCAAATTGGACTGCCTCGGCATCATCTTGAGGAAGCATCACATCTCCCGCCCATCAAGGTAAGGGACCTTGGATCCCATGAAGATGAAGAGGAGATCAAGACCATCCAAGCCCTTTGGAGGATTATCAAGCTTCATCAACCAATAGAGAATGTGAAAGAGGAGAAGGAACAATGGAAAGCATATGTAACAGCCCTTAGGCAGATGAGGCCCAAAATAGCTCATTGAATGTAATCATGATTTTTCCTGAATAAATAAAGGATCCATCCTTAATTGAGCCCAATGAAATGATGTTTATAATCAAATCCTCCAACTTCGGTGTAGTTCTATTTTTCTGTTCTGAGAACGCGCCTCCTTATAAGGCATTAATCACTGAATCAGCGCCTGTTTCAAAGCCGTCAATCACCATTAATGATATTCTGAAAAAATGAATAAAACTCCAATTTGACGCCTATCCTGAATGACGCTATTCAAATGACGCCCCTCCCACAGGCGCTATTATGTTTCAATTTTTAAAATAATTTCCTGTATTTTTCCTTTATTCACGCCTCTTCTTACGCCGTCAATTAAAAATCATCATCATTACTGGCGTCGGATCATTCAATCTGACATTTACTGACAACGGTTCAAGTTCCCAGATGCTTCTAAAAATGACGCCCGTCTTTGTGTCGTCATATATCAAATGACGCCTTCCAAAAGGGGCGTCAATAAACAAAATCACGACATTCATAAGGGTGCTATTTATTTTCAAAATGTCGAAACAAAAGCCCTATCTTGCCCAATTCCCTCCATTCAGTTCATTCTATGCCCTTCATTCACCCTCCTTCCACCTTCGCCTCCCTTCGTTCTGTAAACCGCAAACCCTAACCTCAATCAATTCCTCCATAGTCATCATGACAGGCCCCCACAAGTGACAGCGGGTCACCGGCCCAGAGGTCGTAGACCTCACCGGCGACAAGAGCATCGCGGTGGAGGACCTCATCGCCATAACCGAGGAGGAGACAGCGGCGCCCGTCGACGAAGGGCCGTCCACCGATGGCGACGGAGCCGGAGGAGAAGAAGGTGGAGAAGAAGAAGGCGATGAAGAAGAAGGGGGAGAAGAAGATGAAGAAGGTGACGACGACGGTGATGAGGACGATGGTGATGAGGACGAAGAAGGAGAGAATGACGAGGAAGAAGAACCCCTCCCTCACCAACCAATGCGAGGGGGAGGGATTGCCCCCGAACGGAGCAAGGTAAGTACCTCAGAAAAACTCTTCTGTGCATTTTTTCATTTTCTTTTTAGATTTTTATTTCTGAATTTTGATGTATTTTCCATGCGTTATGCTTAACGCCCTCACCCACTGCTTAACGCACCTGAGAGGGTCCGTTGAGGGGGCCATAACGCACCTTGAGGAGCGCGTTATGGTCTGTTTCACCACGAGACATAACGCACCAGGAGTGGTCCGTTATGTGCATGACGCCCCTCGAGGAGTGCGTTATGTTGTTTTCTGCGATTTGGGGCATAACGCACTGCTGTCGGTCCGTTATGCACCGTAACGCACCTGGGTAGGCGCGTTATGGTCTGTGACCCGTCGGGAGTGGCGAACGGCCGAGTGGGACCCGTTGAGGGGCCTGGGGCTACGCCTGAGGTGGAGGAAGAAAGAACTCTGAGAGCTGATGCCGTCCTGCTTTTCAAGGGCTTCAAAGCCTCATTATATTGGCTTCTGTCGACAATGGGTGTCCAACCTTTTTCTCGCCACTGTTCTTCAATGTCACTCACAACTCGGACAATCCCTGAAAAATGGGACCTGAGGAAAGCTGGGTCGACGCACAAAGGAGGCAGATCCTTCTTCTTCAAACGCTGCTCCTCAACTGTACGAATGGCGTCACGGTGCTCCCTGAAGACATTGCTGGCTTTGAACCACCAACTAGCATAGTTAATATCAAAGTAGCCTCTGCGCTCCTGCTCTGGGACCGGGTACCCCGGTCCTGCCTCGTGGCAAAGGAAATCCTGCCAAGCTGCCGTGACCAAATGCACGTCCCTTTGTCTGTATAGCCGGAGGGGCAAAGAAAACTCTCCGCTGGAGGGGATAACCTGATCATACCCAAACTTCCTGGCGAACCGATGCGGGTAGTAAGGCTCAAGTATCGCCGTGCTGGAGCGTCGATACACAAGTACACTAGGTCGGATGCTGACGACCCCCTTTGCCAAGGCCTGCGGGGAGGGTAAAGCATGGGTAGAAACCTTGCTAACCACAGCGTCTCCCTCTTGCCTAGCATAAGGGCGGTGAAGGTAGGAGAAGTAGTCAAGGGCTATTCCCTCTCCTCTCTTCACAGGAACGAAATAGAAGGCCCGCCTGGCCCCTACTAGCTGTGCTACTGGGTCCTGGGATGACTGCCCGATAAACCAGAAAAGCAACGGCGCCGCTGGATTGTCAACTGGAGTCTTCTTGGACAACTCTGGAAACAGTAGTCCTGCCCAAGCACTCAAATAATGAGTGGGCAGTAATATACCCTTCTCCCCTTTCCTCCCAGCCACTGGCAGGACAGAGATTCGGCGATGATAAGCATGCATCATGTAATTAAGAGAATTGCCAAAGTGGAAAGATGAACTGAGAGCATAATTACCTGAGTGGCACGTGCCAGAACAGTAATTAAGAATGTTCTTTGTGCTGTTTGAATATTAGAGGTGATCAGCTTTTTTTTAAAAAATATATTTTTTGACAGTGGACTCAGTGATCAGTTTAGAGATGACTCACCCTCAACTTTTGATCGATATAGCTGGAATCAGTTAACCCTGAGTTAATGTCTGCCGTGTCAAGCTAGTGGGACGTTTTTCAACCTGTCTAATCAGTCAATCAAAAGTTCTGATGGGGCGAGATTGAAGGTCCAACATATATAACCGGTCTTCTCTTTTCAAAAAGGAAAAAAAACAGAAAAATCTGACCTTCTAATTACAGGAATAATTAATTTGGTTACGATTTTTACGAGGGGAAAGAGGAGGGGGGGCATCCCCATATATACTTCTTTTTCAAGTATAAAAGAAATGAGCTAATTATTATCAATCAGCCGGTGGTGGCAGAGGCAGATAACGACTAGTCTTCTAGTCAGCAGATGCACCCTTGCAAGCAAAATGTTCTGGAGCAAAGGTTATGGTGACCAAACGGAACGGCGCCTGATCCTTGTATTAAAATTTCCTCAAGTCCCCATCGCCTCTCCCACCTCGGCTACGCCAGTTTGGCCCCACCAACCTGAGAGAAGGAACTTCCCCTCCTCGGGGTTCCACATTAATTTCTCGACTAATTAAGCTTAATGTGAGAGGAGCTGGATGTCGGTCCTCAATTGGCGTGCAGTCCCAATTCTCACTGCATCAGTTCAATCGGGGATGAGGTGAATGTCGACGAAAGAGGAGACATAGCTTACATAAACGAAGCAAACATGATCAAAGGAAGTTTTTTTTTGGGGGTTTGTTTGTTTCTTAATTCAGTATCTAACACATTTGATTTTCGATTTAACTTGGGCACCTGTCACCCTATGTTGAAGGTTTAGCAGGGACACGTATAATTAAGTATACTATTCTTTCGTAACAAACGTGCCAGCAACTCGAAGATATGTAGTCAAAAATTAAAAACTACATACTCGATAATTTTTCATTCTCTCCGTGCTCGAATTCAAACACGATCTCCCAATCATATGGGAGGACGTGAAATAGAGAAACTTGCACAAAAGTGGGCCTGAACTTAGCAAACTCTTGAAGATAATACTCCTAAGAGTCCATAGAAACAAAAAGAAGGTTCTGAGGATCAATACTCAGAAAGAAATTATCAAAACAAGGACTCTAGTCCATCCACGGTGAAGTAGAGAAAGAATAGTCAGAGCAAGACTCTCTGTCTGCACTAACGATCTTGCGATAGACTGCAAAACAAGGACAAACGGTCCATCTATAGACCGCAAGGCGTCATCGGCCAGAAGAGATAAGACCGAAGAGACCTAACGGGACTCTCCGTACCTAAATGGTCTAACAAAGGACCGCTAAAAGGTTCCATAATGGTCTTGCGATAGACCGCAAGGGCTTAAAAGATAAAACTCATGAGAAAGATAATGAAATAGGACTCTTTGCATGCCCAACGGTCCAACAAAGAATCGCCAAACAACCCTAACAGTCGTACGATAGACCACAAGGGAAGTTGGTCATGGTAAAAAAAAGAGATACGGCCTACTAAGCCCAAAGCGACGAGAAGACAAGGAACGAGGCCGAATCAGGGAGAACGACCCATAAAATAAGTCCAAAAGTGACCAAAATGGCCCAATGATCGGTGAATAACTCGAGACATCATAAAAATGGATAAGAAAATGACCCAACTCATTGGTCATAAAATAGGTGTCAACATACATTAGAGAAATGGGAAAAGAATAAAAGATACAAGGGAGGAGTAAGGGCCGGAGCTCCATGCTCCCGTTCCCGCTCCCTTACTTCTCTTCTCCCTCTCACTCTGTTTTTTTTTTTTTTGCTTCTGCGAGATCTCTCCTTCTTCTTCTTCTCTCCTTCTTCTGTGGCTGTATCTCTCAGAGGTGAGGAAGAGTCTGAAGAAGAGATTTTGGCTCTGCAGGGACCCTTTTATAGGGATGCAGAGCCCTTGCTCGGAGGGAAACCTTAGTGTTCTTTTTTGTTTTATTTTCTCCACTGTTGTTGCTGTCGCTGCTATTGCTGGCGTGGCTACTGTTGCTTCTTCGCGTGGCCGCGGCGGAGTAGGAGGGAGGTCTCTCCCCGTACGGGATGGGCAAGCCGCTGGCAGACGGGGTGCCCTCATTGGTCGGAGGCGTTGGCGTCCTTGTCGTTGGCCACGCGGGGGGGGAACGTGTAGCAACCCTGAATTTCAAAATTTTAAAAATCTTGGACGCTCCCAGAGCTCCAGCTAAAACCTCGACACATACGAAGACACCGATCCTGAGGGACATAGCTAGTCGTTGATCACAAACAAACACCTTGCTCCACATACAGCACACATCGATCATCAGAGTAGGCATAACAGACAAAAGGGTATAAGTCTGACATCACCTCAGCCACAACGGAATCCAATCATGGCATCGCTGCCACCATCTCGCTCACTGAAGAGACGCAATCCTCATTATGAGAAACTTACCACCAATCAAATCGCATGTTGGTGGATCAATCAATCATCAGCTTCTTATATTGCTGACGATCCCACACCCTGCACAAGGGGCAACCTTCACTGAGCCTCAATAGCGCACACAGTCAATCCAACATGCTGCCACCAATCCGTCGGCTCCACGCTATGACCCATTTCACACCTGGCGAGCCAAACACCAACAATAGCATTGGACCAGCTCCGGTCCAAACTCAACCATCCAGCACCAGAAAACCAATACCACCATCAGGTCAGCTCTATTAGAAACCTTGGGTGCAACCGGATCTAGAAGGGGCGGTTGAATAGATCCGGTACAAACTTTGCCCAAATAAAAACTTGGCTAATCAAAAGATGAACCACTGTTATAAACCGGATAAAGCACTTGAGCTCAGTGCACGGTGGACTTAGCACAAGAGGTTCAAAGGCTGGACCAAAGAAACATATGCAGACAAATGAGGTCGACGCACAGACAGATGAGGTCGATACACCTTCAAGGAGTCACAGTTAACATGGTAGCTGAGGTCGACACACCTGCACAGTGAGGTCGACACAAGCTTAGAACTAGTTTTGAAGTTAGGGAGGCCTGCTGCACTAGAATGCATGGATCTCATCAAACTCCAACTGGGTGTACGAATAGAATAACTATGTGTGTGTGCTTTTGTGATCAACTAGAACTTTGTACATTAAGATAGGCACATGAACCTGTGAAAGGGGATAGAAGAAATGGATCAAACATACAAAAACACACCACTGCACAAGGAGTTTTTAAGGTGGTTCAATCTGCAAACCTACAAACCTACGTCCACCCCTCACCAAACCTGGTGAGGCTTTACCACACGGAGACAATGCCCCTCCCCCCCCACACACAATCAAAGAAAATAAACAAGCTAGAACTGCAGCAAAAACATGGGGACTAACAACACCTCCGGTCTCTCAATTTTGGAGGCTTGAGGGGCTAAACTATAATTTTAGTTTCAAAAATAAAAAAAGAAAAATCACAGTTTTTAACCCATGCGTGCGCCCTGTCTCTCTCAGTCCTAGTTTCTCTCACCCTCTCACTCTTTCTCTCTCCTTCATCGCTTCTTCGTCTGTTCTGGGCCGTGCTGACCCCGGATCAAGGCGCAGGAGGTACCGTTGGAACCGGCTCGTCGCGAGGATTGTGCCAGTGCCATTCTTTCTGCGGTTCGTGGAGCGTAGGAACGGGTCAGGTCGTGAGGCGTCCAGATGTTTCGTCACCCACAAGCACGCTTATCGAGATTTTCATCGCGATCGAGGAGGGGGATGGACTACTTAATTCGCTAGGAATATTTTATTACCACATGCATGTCCATCCATAGGCGTTTGCATCATTTTCTGTGCAAGTGGTATTTTTGGAGTTTTTAGGCTAAAATATTTTAAAAATTGATTAGTGGTGATATATTTGAGTTTTGATGCATGCTGTAGTTATAGAAATTTCGCTTCTTCTACCCATTTCTTTTTGTTTCGCGCCGATCCGGCTTGACCGGAGGGGAGTTCGGTCCAAACTCGTCCCTCACATTTTCCAGTCAGTATAACGTGCCTGCTAGAGGCCGTTATATGCTTAACGGACCCAAGATGGTGCGTTATGCATTGCATGGCGGACCTCTCGTGGCCCATTATGTGATCGAAGTTTTTAGTAGATCTGTAGGTTTTGGGACCTAACGGACTAGTCTCAGTCCGCCATGTATTGTATGACACCCCTATCGTGGTGCGTTATATTTTGTGGTTTCCTATGGAGTTTTTCTGAGTTTTTAATATTCGGGTAGCTTTAACGGACCACTCTTAGTGCGTTATAGTCACATGGTGCACCCGTCCTGGTGCGTTATGTTCTGTGCATTTTGGAAGGATTCTCTAGAGAATATAGCGCTCGGGCCAAGGCACGTCATACATTGCATGACGCCCCTGAGGTAGTGTGTTATAGTCTGCAGGTCTAGGTTTTCCCTGTGTGCGGGTGAGCATAATGGCCCTGGAGAGGCGCGTTATAGTCGTATAATGCCCCCAACCTAGTCCGTTACACTCTGCAAGTTTGGTAATGTTAGAAACGCATGTTTATTCCACGTCTAATGCATGTTACGCTATGTCTACAATATATTCATCCTATATAGCAGTGATAATCACAGGTGAATCAATTGTTAAATTTACTGAAGACAAACTGAAAAATTACCTGATGGTGATGGTGATGGTGTATTCTCTGCATCCAGAAAAAATAGGTCCTACCAGATATACCAAATCGGTATTGTGAGATGGTAACAACTTTGAAGCAGTATGTGGATCTATTGCAAATTTATGCAATGCAGAAACAACTTCAAAAGAACATGATAAAAGTTGTACAAAGAAGATGAAATTCCAATACGGGACCAGAATTCTTACTTCATCAGGACTGCTGAGCAGACCAGGGACTTCTGGAGAGAGTCTCATTTCTGGAACCAGTGGATCCTCCAGATTAACTGATAATGTCTCAGTTCTGTCATTAAGCTGCTCAGCAGATCGGGGAATTTCCAATCTAGATGGCATCGCGAGTTCAGGAGTTATTATTTTCCTAGGCACTGATTTATTGATAGAAATCATGGAATCAATAGGAGTGAGTTCTCTCTCAAAAGGAGATGGCATTGGCTCGGGTAGATCTTGATCATGCATCCCATCGAACCTAGCCTGCTCTATCTCCACATCTGGTTCAGGTAGATCTTGATCAAGCATCTCATTGTGCCCAGCCTGCTCCATCTCCACATCCACTTCATGCGTGGTATTAGGGGATGACAGATCAGTTACAACAGGAAAGACTCTCTTATAAACTTCTTGCAGCTTGGTGCACATTCCTTCAATCATAGAAATGAATTGTCATATCACACTGAAAAGAAATCAAAGTATGAACTAGACAGCAGTCTTCACTAACCAGAAAGTAAAGGCTCATTAAAATTCTGATCTTTCTTCATGTTCTTCTGAAACTTCCAAACATCTAAAGTTGAGCAAGGGAGCTTTCGCCGCTTGCGCACTATTTTACTGGTGTCTTCAAGCCGCTTTCTCATCTCTCTGTGAAAAGTCATGCAGAGAAAAAACTAGTCAGACTTATAAACATGGAAGTGACAAATAAATTAGCTAAACATACGTACGCATTAGACAAAACTATGCTCTCATCAAAGAACCGTTTTCTCCTCCTTCGCCTTGCATTTTCTCTCTCAACAGGTGGAGAAGGTGGCCTCTCAACAGGTGAAGGCGGAAGTTCCATGCCAAGTGAATGTCCTACTGCACAATCAGAAGCCAATGTCATGAAAGAGAAAACACAATCCTCCGATATTACTATTATGGGGAGTCCACGAATCATAGGAGTCATCCACTTCAATGTTGAATAGCATCTTGGGCCGAGGAGAAGCTGAGGTAAAGGAAAAAAAAAGAAAACAAGAGAGGAAAACGAAGAAAGAAGAAGCGAAGGAGAAATATAAGAATTTGAAGGAAATTTGATGAATATGAAAGTAGTTGCATTAGCTTACCTCTCTTGAATGGCTGGAGCTCAGGTGTTTAGGAATTGTGGTCAGTCGTTACAGCGTCTCATGCTCCTTTCTAGCCGGCTTTGGCCCGTTGTAGGCACCCTCACCTATTGTGCTTCCTTCAAGGGCCCTCTTCATGATGGTTTGGGTGACGTTCCTAAATTTTTCAAGGCCTAAAAGGAGGGTTCTGTGTGAGTTACGAGTTTAGAATGCCTCCCTACTTATAGAGCTTAAATTCTTAGTCCTTTTCCACTTGGATTGAGTTTGGATAGCCTCAAATCGGGTTGAGATAAGCCTTAGCGTGACTTGGGTGACTTTACTCACGGATTAGGACTCTTCAATAGAGTCCTAGTCGGAGTTAACAGGGTTCCTGAGCTTGCGGTCTATCGCGCGATCGCAAAGTCACTTAGCGGTCATCAAAGGACCGTTTCTACCTCCTTCTACACTCTTCGTCTCTCCCATGTGGTTAACGGTCTCGGTAGGGCCGTCTATTAGAGGGAACAGTCATATTGTACCCATTTTTGTTTAATGAAGTGGTCTTGTATAGCTCCTCTCTATCCTTGTTTCAGTGGTAGTTCGTTTACTCCTTAGAGGTCTATCATGGACCACCAAGATCTGGTAGCGGCCTTTCTGTGACCGCCTCTCTCTCTGCTGCCTATAGTATTAGTATTTTCTACCTAAGTCTCTTTCTCTCTCTCGCTCTCCCTTGTCAGTCGTAGGAGCCGGTGTTAGGTTAGGTTAGTCAATGTCATCGTACACACATTCATCTTTTTTAGAAAAAAAAAAATCATGTCATGACATTTATGTCGAATACATATGTAGAGTATAATCTGTCTCATATAGTACATCAATATTCTTGGAGAGAGGAAATGCTATCATAAAGTAGGCAACTATCACGCCTGCATTTACCACATTATCTAACAAGGAAGAACTTTGCTTAATCTTTATAATCAACTAGTTCGCATAAAGTAGGCAACTATCACGCCTGCATTCCAGGTTAAGCAAGCCACCCTTCCTGTAGACTAAAACACTGGGCCAGATACCCATGGCCCACTGAACAACACATTATGCCAAGAGCTCAACCAAATTTGAAACACAGTGTGAATGTCCCAAATATGCATGCTAAAAATATTCATATACAACCCCATGCATCCAAGAAAAGAAATGTCTCTTGTCTCTGCTGTGAAAAACTTGGACACATGATGCATGATTGTTTCATTATGAAAAATGATGATTTGAGAGCATGTAGAAATAAAGCTGGTCTCAAAAATGCAAAGCAATCAGTTACCACAAAATCTTCCATGCACTGTAATCACTGTGGTAAAAGAGGTCATACAATTTCACACTGTTGGCTGCTGATGAAGAAAAAGAGTTTTCATTCAACACATTATGCCCACATACACAAACTGGTCGAGCCAATGAGAAGAAAAAAAGTGATGCCAAATGTTTCCTCCCATTACGGTGGAAAATTTGAGCATGTCAAGCATGATTATTTTCTAAGGATAAAGGATGAATTGAATGTTATCAAAAAGTGGAAACCACGTGCCAATTTTACTTCTAACCCACAAGGACCCAAGATGGCTTGGGTACCTAAAAATGAAAAATGAGAAATCTATTTTACAAGTGTGCCATCGGAATATGAAGTGTGAAATATGTCTTTAGTCAAGAAGGTAAGGCACACGGGCCAAGTGACATAAGTCAGGTTAAAAGAAAAATAAAAAACTTAAATCTAAACACTCAGGTGATATCCCTCTTACTCTCTCTAGTAAATGTGCTATGTCTTGATTTGTTTTGTGGTGAATCTTATGTCATAATGCATATGTTTGTACATGCATTCCATCCATAGTTGTCCGCATATCTCTGTACACATCACTTGTCATATAGCAGGTTGTTGAAGAAGAGTTTGCAAATCATCAAATCAAAATTTACTACATACATTAAGTCTCATATGTTTTCTCACTCTGCCATACAAAAAGTTAAACATTGGAATTCATGTCATAATGCACTGCAACCCTCCTGCCTTCATCACATCCATGACTGCATAGTATATCAAATGGTGACATGTGAAAGGACAGGTTAAGCTTTTCTGAAAACTATCATCATGCGTGAGGTGATCTTCGGATCTAAGTTCTCCGCCTGGTACTATAAGTCAAGTATTTAAAGGCTGCATATGGTATTAGATCACCCACTATTGTCTGACTGGTCAGACGAGTGCATGATAAACTTTGTCACGAGAGTGACTAGCACGTCCTGCATTAATAAAATGAACAAATAAGCAAACTAAACTAATGAATTAAGATAAAAGATTTCTCATCCCCACAAAGCTTGGCATATCTGGTGGGACTAAGTCTCCCTTCATCTTTTTACCAAGGTAAAAGGCTTTGGGGTCTTCCCCAAAAATATTGATTGTTTGCTTATTCTATTTTACAGGAACTACGATGGCCTGCAGATTGGTTTGATTGACCTTCGGCCCTCAAGTGGTCGCATCATCCGTGGAGCATGGGTACCTGGCGGTCTCCACTATCTTCGAAACTCTGCCACCTGTGGTAGTGTTCCCGAATTTCCTCGGTGTCACCTTTGTCGGCTTGGTGTGGGTCGAAAAGGAGGATGAGGAAGCTATCGCGGCCAAGGCCGTGACTCCCATAAGGAGCGATGCTGCCCGAAGAGCCGTTTCGCCCCACCACATCACTGCTTGCTTTGTTCACCATTTGGACTACCAAACTATGCCCGCTGGCAGAAGAATGGCTGGAGGGAAGAAGAAGAAGAACTACATAAGGGAAAGGATGGCTATTCCCCGGGCCCGACTTTCGGTCTTTGGGAAGTCTGTGCTAGTTGGCGATATTCGAGTATACTTGAATGGCCGCAATGCCGAAGTTGTCCCTGACCACATTGTTGCAGCGGTCCCCACACAAAACATGTTCCGAGTGCTGGCTAGCCAAAAGGCGAATCCAGAACAAGTCGCTCAGGGGAGGCTGGCCCTTAAATCGACAAAATTCAAGTAGATTTGGGTTCCAAAGAGGACCCGAGGTCCAATTCTGGTGCCACAAGAACCAAGATCAGTTGGTGAGAACCCTAGGAGAGGGGGCAGGAAGACTGTGCCATTTGAGGAGGAGGTTGTGACAATGGCCTCCCCGCCTACCCATAAAGCCTGCGTCAGACAGGTTGATATTTTTCGACACCCGAGAAAGATGAGCAGGGCTGCCAATTTATCGCGGATGGCCTAGATGCCATTGGCACAAGATCGGCCACTACCCTGTACTTTGTCCTCAGGGCGTAATCAAGAAAATATGACCAAAATGGTCAGAAATTATTTCCAAGGGCTAGGGAGTTCTTCCTTGGGTCAGCAGAGACTACTCTACATCATCGAAAGATGTGGCCGCCCACATGGGTGAGGGCGGCCATCGCCCTGGCCGTCTAGAGACTAGGGCAGCCATTACGTTGGCCGCCCAGCCCATGGGACTTGGGCCTCTCCAGACGAGTGTGGCCCAATAACAATTGTGTTATGGGCTGGACTTTAAAGCAAGCCACAGCCCGCATTCCATCCAGCCATCCCTGTCCCAATTTTCCAAAATAATTAACCATATGTCATTCCTTCCTGTGCATTCCTATCGTTCCTTTTCGCACTCCTCTCAATACCCCTAGAATTCTTGCATGCCAAGTCGACCTATCTCGGCCTTCCGTAAAAAGGCAAGTGTGAGCCGCCGTCGCGAGGAAAAATAGAACGGATTTCCCCACATGCGTGAACACTGTAATATCATGCATCATAGACATAGAGGGAGCTAATGAGGGTTCCTCCTCACTATGGGGTTGGGTCATCACCTAACCACCATAGACCATGTCCCATTCGATTGGCTCAACTAGGAGCTCTTTGATCACCTACAGTTCAAGCCACATGACATCAGTTATGCATTAATCATTAATGATTAATGACAAAGGAGAAGTTTTTAGTACTCATAATAGTTGTTGGCCTTGTAGGATCCAATGAAAATTTTTAATTTTCTATCCACGAATCGCCCCCACCTAAATAGTCGGGAAAATGCCACTCGTATTATTGGCTGCCACACTCGCGTGTGCTCAAAAAATTAGACCAATAATATGAAGTACATTAACATGTTTTAGAATTTAGTAGAATACATGATTGAGACATTAGTACATAACAAAAAGAAACAAACTTATAGCAAGTGCAGTAGCGTAACCAAATATAAATGAATAGGCCTGGGATGCATCCTCGACTCTTCTCTTAGTGCAGCCAATTATACTTGACCTTCAATTCTAGACCGTTGATGCTAATTGGTCAAAATTATGCATTGTTACCTATTGCACAATGGATGCCTAATTGAAATGTGAAATTCTCTTAATGTCATCAAAGTATGACAATATTTGTTGTGGGTGACTATGCGCCGAATTAGTTGTATCCGTTAGAGACAATTGTTGTTCAATGGTCGAATCCGACTCTAACATTTAGCATACTAGACTGGTTGACAATCTTCTGTTTCCAAGGTAGTAGGTGAATTGAATTCCTACTACTACCATTAGTCTGCTCATTTCTCTTCCCCCCTATAGTCCCCGGTGGTCCGATCGAAGGTGAAGCCCTTCTCGACCCGAGCAAGTCTCTGGGCGTCCATTGTTTCGGTATCGGAGGCTGAGGATTCGGCCAACACCGCTATTTCTGCATGCTCTCGGTCAGAGTCCTCCACGTTGAGCCAGGTGACGACCGGAATCGGAGGTGGGGGGACACGTCCAGCACCAATAGCAGAAGGAGCAGAGGAACCACTTGGGGCAGCCATTTATCTACAAAATGTAACAAACAAAAGATCAGAACACGCGCGCAGGCAAAAGAAGTGAAAACTATAAGGGGGGCTCTATTACAAACAAAATGAATAAGATCCCGATAATTTCTGACGAAATTTTGTCAGAGTTTTCCCTAAGTCGGAGGCGTAAAAGGAAAACACGGGTGCGCGTCCACAAGGAGTGACGGCCCCAACAAAATCACAGTGTACCCCAAGGGCAGCACTGGGTGTTCCTTCGGTTCAAGATAATCTCCCTGCGCCGGCACACCCCCTGGATGCTTCCCCGGCACAGTCCAACGTCCAGCTGCTCGGTACACCCCAAGCGAGCTCACCCGGCACGCTCCGCCAGGGGCCACTACCCGACACACTCCCCGTGCCCTAACCCGGCACACTAGCGGTGGCCTTCCCTGGTACGCCCATGGGTATCTTCCCTGGCACGCTCCCTGTGCTGCGCTGTCCGGCACACTGGGTGCCTCGTTGTCCGGCACACTTGTGCCCCCTCTTCCCCGACACGTTGTGAAGCCCTACTCCAGCACACTTGTGCCAACCCCTTCGTCGGCACGCTTCACGCCACCATGCCCAGCACGGTCGGCGCCCTATCCACCGGCACGGTCAGCGATGACGGAGGAGAAGAAGAAGAGAAGAAGGGAAGAAGAGGGGAAGGAGAAGAAGAAGACGGGAGCCTAGGGCTCCGCCGTCCCCCGAGTACGAAGGGAAGAAGAACAAGGAGAGAAGGATAAGAACGTAGAGAAGGAATAAGAGGAAGGAGAAGGGAAGAAGAGGGAAGAGAGGGGGGGCCTCCACGGCCGTCTCCTCACCACGACAACGGCGGCGGTGGCATCCAGTGATGGTGACAGAGAAGAAGAAGAAAGGAACGGGAAGGGGCTCGCCTGTTCGGTCGCCGAAGAGAGATAGAGGGGGAGGGAAACCACCGTCTGAATGAGTGGGGGAAAAACACGACCAACTTCATAAAGGGACATAATCCAGACCCAATGAGGGGATCAAAAAAACAAGAGCTAAAAAGTTAGAAAAAGAGGATAAAATCCAGACAAGAATCATGCTAGCCAACCAGATCGAATCAATAGATCAGAGAAAATATTTAAATTCAGAGTGAAATGAGGATCTCTTATCCAAGAGAATTAAGCACAATTATCCTTTGCTGAGGACAAACCTTGAAGAATCACGAGACATGAATGCTCAAAATGACTTGATGCATGTTGGGCTAAAATAAAAAATTCATATAAAGAATGCAAAGAAAGAAAAAAATAGAAAATACTCAAGGATAATATTGCTAGACCGAATAAGCTGGGGTCAAGAGTCTTCTTGCAATCACGGCATGCAAGATAGAGTCCATTGTTCCCCATCCGACTCAACCTAACTGCCTATCCAACGATTAACTGTATGCTCCTAGATTACGCCATTTTTGCTAAAGGGGAACATCATATCCCAGAACATACGGAGAGCCAGTCAGTCCTTAAGATGATATAATAGCTCATAGAGATAATATATTGTAATGCAACGAAGAGAAGGGACAAAAATCCATACCTGACTTACCAGCACAGGTGAAACAACATTTTTGGATATTTGATTTTCAGATTTTTATGGGTTTCCAAATAAGACAACCACAAGAATGAACTAAGCTAAAGCATAACATAACACCACATCAAAACATAGATAGCAATAAGTAAACAAATAATAAGCGTGGGACTATAAAACATGGTGGGACAAGAAACACAGTGGACAACAATCATGGTGGGACAACAAATGTAGTGGGACGACAACATGGTGGGACGACAAACACGGTAAACAACATGGTGGAAATAAAATGCACAAGACCACAGAGACAACCAAGAACAACAACGACACACAAAACCCATGATTAGATGAAGCAGAACCGCTAGGTTCACAAGCGTATGGCAAAGCCCTCTCATGGAGACATGATGATGAAGTAAGGTGAGCAAAAATTGAGAAGGACGTGAGCCTCCAAATAGATCAAGGGGGTAGGACTGAAGAAGAGACAGATCGAAAAGGTGTGGACAAGATAAACATGAGATAGAGCGAAAGATATAGCAAGGAATGTTGAAGACCTGCAACCTGCACACTTAACAAACATATTATATTTGTTCTCAAAATAGCCCTTTCGAGAAATTAGTCACTTTCTAGAATTAGCGTCTAGATAAGTAGACGCCAATTTGAATGGACGATCAGTTGAACGGACGCCAATTCTTCGTGCCTATAGCTATTTCTCAGAATGAGCGACCACTATAGTGGATGCGAATTTTGAATTGGCGGCGACCATGCTAGACCTCATTTTCCCAGATTTTCTTATGTCTCGGGTTTTTACATAAGTCATCCCTACATGAATAATTTCTATCCTTGAACTCTTTCATTATGTGAAATCTACCTTATCATCCTACAATGGCTTATTTCCTTGGAATTCTATTGGCTATAAAACTATAGTGGATGTCTAAATATAAATATGACCCAATCCCAGTACATATAGGGCCCGATCTGGTCCTAGGAGAAGCACCCGAAAGTACTTGTGTCCATGGGAGTTAAATGATCACGGTGTGGCATTGCACCGAAGTGCATGACTAGCTTGATTTACGACATTCCACAATCTCTCTAGTACTTGATATTACTTGACATGATATGCGTGACTTGCGTGGCCCGGCATGGGCAGTACTTGAATGAATGAATAGTCAATATCTCATGACATGACTTGATATTTCATGCTTGATATCCTTGTTAACTTTACTTGATATATCTTGAAATCTTGCTATTCACCTTTATTATTTCTTATTATTCCACTCTTGATATTATCTTACATTTTCTCATACATGATCATGACATATTGCATAAATCATTAATCACATTAAGCAAGTCTGGATTAGAGATATAATTCCTACTGAGCGTTCGCTCATCTAGTGTTTTCCCCTATTTTTTAGATAATTCTGATGACGAACCTCATTCGGATGGGGACAGACATGAGTGAAGAGCGTAGAGCTGTTCCAATTATCAATGTCACTATCTAGTCAAGTCTTTTTCCCTATTTCTTGAGTCAATCACTATAGTTTTATTTTATTGAGTCAAGATTATCCTTAGTACTTTTAAGGAGATTATGTAATAAAAGTACCTTGATGGTTATTATGAATAAAGCATTTGGTTTATCTTGAAATTTGCCCATCTCTGTCTATAAGGTCAAATTTCTTATGTTCTGATTGACATGAGTGATATAACTCGTCACACATACCGGGTTCCTTCTACGCTCGGGGCGTGACACAAAGCTCACGGGTTCCCTATTCCTTCC
This sequence comes from Amorphophallus titanum, assembly GCA_024336825.1. Classification (NCBI taxonomy): domain Eukaryota; kingdom Viridiplantae; phylum Streptophyta; class Magnoliopsida; order Alismatales; family Araceae; genus Amorphophallus; species Amorphophallus titanum. The sequence goes on from JANBPO010006803.1 coordinate 1,043,994, forward strand.
CCTTTGCGGTCTATCATGGGGAAAACAAGACAGCACTATATCAAGACTTGGCCATAAGCACAAGGGGACACTGGATACAAGACACATTGAAGCTGGCAAGGCAGCTTGGAAAGAGGACAACCATGCAGGAGACAGGAAGCTGGTCAAACAGCCAGCCGAACTGTTAACAGCTAACCAGAATGAATCCCATTGTTGGGTTCTGTTGAAAGCTCCTTGTTGATGGGATCCAGGTTCCCAATGCCATAATGAGGACACCAGTAGAGTGGGGAAAGCCAGTCAAACTCTGCAAATCATAGACTGAGCTGCCAGCAGCCAATCTGATTAGATGAACTTCATGTACTCTCTTGGAAGGAATTGGAAAGGCAAAGATGCTAGCTCATCCACAATCAATTTGACGTTTGCATAGCTGTCCCAGTGCATGAAAAAAAAAGAACTGCCTTTTTTCTTCTAATGGATGCAACAGAATAGCAGACTGATTTCATAAGGTCACAAGCAGCAGGATTTCGAACCGGGGAAAGCAGGAATAGAAAAGGAACGTTGAAGAATAAGGACAGTAATGTAGAATGCAGAGACCTATGGATCTGTTGAGTGGCAGGATAGGTCAGTGCTAGTTGTATCATGCCAACAACAAAAAATGTGACCTTTTGGGCCTTTATGGTGATCAGTCAGACAAAAACTGTGATAATAATCACTTTGTTCCACTTTCAAAAAAATAATAATCACTTCCTTGTCTGTTGTTCAAACAAAAATAAAATCATTTGACGGAAAAAAATGTGAAAAGTAGAGGCATCACAATAAGAAAATAAAAAGAGGACAAATCTTGGAAGGAAAAGAACAAACCTGAGAAATGATGAAACTATGGCTCACACTCACAACCTCACTAAGAAGTGGGTGCCGGCCTCACACCAACGATTACGAGGAAGGAACACCACACTAAGAAATAAGAATACGAAATTTCTCAAGCAGGCATCAAACTAATCCCTTCTAAGATTTTGTTGAGACCTCAAAAGTGTCAATTAGCCAAAATGTCCAAATGAAGATGCAAGTGACATTGTTTAGTAGACCTTAGAGCATATAGTAACCAAACAAAAGAAAACAAGCACAAAACCTAGATTCCACATTCTTCTAATGTTTATCCCTACCAAGGAAGGTGGAATCGGGGATCGGGATCGGATCGCCCGGTCCCAAAATGAATTGGATCAAAGGTAATTTAACACGCTCAAAGGTACCCGTTATGCTCTTAACGGATCATACTTAGTCCGTTAATGTTTCTAGAATGTGACAACTTGGTTGGTTTTCCTAAGTCATTTTTGTGACGGATTATGGATAGTCCGTTATGCTCATGTGATGGCTTGGTATAGGTCCGTTATGTTATCCAGAAGCTCTGTTCCCAGAACCAGTTTACTCAATGAGAAAAACAAATCAAGTTCTTTTCATATAACAAAAAGCTTTCATTTTCATTATTCAATTGAGTTAAATTGTATATCAAACCATCCAAATTCCACTCTTCTCATTACATCAAGAAATAAAGAAAATCAAAATACATTTAGTTTCTTGTCGACTTGAGGCTAGATTTTTTGTAGTTCCTTCATGTAGGCCCGGCAACGGTCGTCATCCTCTTCCACTTCCTCCTACCATGGATGCACCTTACTGATCTCCCACATGGTCAGCGCGTTCCAAACTGATCTTTCATCTTCCTCAGTCCCTATCTTCCTAGCTTGAAGGGGAGGATGGTGTGCAAGTGCAGGAGGGTTGATTCGAGGTAGCCCAATTTGGAGGTAACATCGGTAAGGGTTGTAGATCGCCAAGGTAGTGTCCCCCACTAGCTGAATGTCTAGACCGGGTCACCATGGTACTCTAAAAGTGGCACTCCGAAGCACGTTTGGACGCATCTTAAACCCGTCCATTGGCATGGTGTTGAGGAAGCGATGCCAATCGTCGCATGCCTTTTTATCTGCTGTCCGGCACTCAACTTGTTGGGAAAATCTAAAGGCCCCTCCAATAAAGAAGAGTGGCCCTCATGCTGAGTTGGGCAATTTCTTTTGTTAGGGGGAGTTGTGTTTGTCTCTCAACACTGTCTTATCGATTGTTTTATCATTTAGTGTTACTGTCTCTCTTTGTCTTGTCTATATCTTTCTAGTTCCTAACCACCCTTGCTATATCAAATGGTGTTAGGAGAAGGGCAGATCATGTCTATCTGCACACCTACACTATGCATGATGGTGGTCTCTGACCTAAGTTCTCCGCCAAGTACCAAGAAAAATTGAACTATAGAGTAAGGGGGCGATTCTCTGCATACTATAGTCTGACATTGTCTATTCTTGGTTGGTGTATTTCATCCTAATGTGAGGGGGAGTTGTCTAATCAAATCTATTAGACTTCTATGATGTTAATTACAAGGGTTTTTCTCTTCCTTTTTGTTTATTTTCGCCTGAAGAATCATTGGGGTAGATACTTGTCGGGGAATTGCATGGTTCCCTCCAAATTTTGGGACAGACGTACAGGTCGATGATGGGCACTGATGCATGTGTGCAGTTGATTTATGCGTAGACAAAGACCCATGGTGCACTCGAAGTCTACTAAACGTTGATTTGATTGAGATAACTAGGTGAAACATATGGTCTACCTCACGTCAACAAAGACGGCAAAAGGACGTTATCGGCTGGTTTTTGGATGTTCTTATCCTTTTTCATGAAGATATATATAAATATATATATAGTCAGATACTAGCTAGCTAGCTATCACATTGCTAAGTCACCGAAGAATAACAAAATATTTTTATGTTCACCTCTTATATATCAGTGGTTTAGACAATTTAACCTTCTTTCTAATTACTTAGGGCCAGAACTAATTGATCCATCTGCATCCTTCCTTTAAATAAATTTCAGAAGAAGAAAAAAAAGGTATAAATTATCGGATTATCAGTTACGCATACCGGTGACATCGGGCCCTAGCTAATTGGGATGGTTAATTCCATCGTTGTCAAGCCTGTGAGAGTGTAGGAGGTTCTCGATAGAGCTCATAATTCATGTAACCTTTATAATATAGTTAGTGGTGAGAAGGACAATATATATATAACGTTGATCACAACTTCTGGTATATATATGTATATATATGGAAATTAATTGGAGGATCATTATCCATGTGCGTTGAGGCCTCAAGTACTTTCCATGGGAAGAAAATGCAACTATTTAATTACGTAGCAATCCGTTGATTAGACGTAGTTTGGTATATAGTGCATGCGTCATTAATTGCAGTACTAGTACTCTTTGATAGCGTTTTATGGTAAAAGAACAGGTACGTATAATTATTGGCAAGTTAGCTACCCACGGACACTTGCTGTTAGGTGTCGAAGTATCAATAGAGATGGACAAATAACAGAGGAGAAAGAAGAAAAAGGGGGGAGATCAAATCACAAGAACATCAAGATTTACGTGATTCGGAAGCGATACGTGTTCCTACGTCCACGACCGCAGTAGAATTTTTACTATATTATCTCACACAGATCCGCTACAAAGAGAGAGAGTTCGCACATTTTTATACAAGAAGATTAGGGCGCTCCAAGTCAGGGTCACTCTTAGTATACGCTCATTTGCCGCTGCTAGATATCTTGTGGTAGGATTCCTAGCTCGATGTATTTATTTCACCGCTGTGAGAGAGAGTGAGATACCATCCCGTGACCCGACCCGGGCACGAGAGAGAGAGCCGACCACCCTTGACTCGCTACTGGTTTCGCAACTGCGCACATCCACACGCTTCCCTCACGTGGGACGGACCCGAGCTTGCTTAGAGTCCCAGTCGGTGTCGAGTCCGTGGGTCCGTCCCGCATCAGTTAATAATTAATTAGATTGGTGGATTTATTTCTATTTAAGGTGTGTGATGATTCTTTAGCCAAATTATCACATGTCTAGTAATTGACATGTTAGTTTAACTCTTTCTACTGCCGGTCCCGATATTCCATGTCGGGGCGTGATAGCCTGGGGAGCATGTCTAACATCCTGCTCCGTGGCCTTGCCTTTACGGTCTGGCTGGGAGCAGGGTCAGGTGACAATCGATAGTGTCCTGGGATATTGTTGCCCCTGGTAGCTGCCCTGGTTCCGCATGTCGAGTGAGCCTTGCGGCGGTGGCCCCAGCTTGTGAACCAGCATAACTGAAGACTTCGAAGATGTCTTTCCTGTCATCTGGGCTGGGTTACAGGGCTGGCGAGGAGGACTTGTGGGCTCACCTGCTAAGAGAACATGGTGTGGTCGGGCCGAGACCTCGCTCTGCTTCTGCTTTCCCTTCCAATCCCCGGATGCTGGAGACAGAGGTATGGCCAGAGGAGAACGAGATGAACTTGAGGAGCCCATCGTCATCTTACCCACCAGAATATTTTCTCGACCGAGAAGAACTCGGAGAAGCCTAGAGCGCGTTGTCTTCTCTAGAGAAAGGAAGAGACTCCAGCACTTGCCAGGGCCGCCATGGCACAGCCAAAGTGGCAAGGGCCGACTGGCTGGATGGTGATTTCGGGGAGTCAGGAGAGGCTGGGGTGGCAGGAGGATGGATGACGTTGATCAAGAAGTTGCTCGGCCCCGTCTCTTGACCGGCATCCTATTCCCCACTCCTTCTCAACCGTTCGAGAGCTTCTCCATTATCTGTCTGAAACTCGAGCCATTCTGGAGTATGCTGGTAAGGCGGCGCATGCCCATTTTCTTAAGGAGGATCTGGCTACTCTGGTATGTCTCTAGAATTGCTCAGGGTTTCTTCGATGGCTTGTCGAAGTCTCACAAGTTCCCTGGAGTTTCCCTCAGCATCAATCTGCTCCCACTGGATCTATTCCTAGATGCGGTACTGAACTTCCTCACAGGACTCGATCGCATGGTAGATTCTGGCGTGTAAAGGGCAATATTGGGGGTGACTGAAGTGCCAGTGAGTGTAATCTACGGGCGAGTCATGGGGTAGGATTTGCCCCCTCTCAACGAGGACATCGAAGAGTCCTCGGGTCCTCTCGTTGGGAAAGGAAAGAGGTCTGTGATCATGCCAGGGCCTCCACCTCAGATACCAGAGCAAATGCTCGCCATGGCTAGTACTGTGCTCCTCTGCTTCGACATTAAAGATAGAGAATGCAGCCATCATGTGGATCACATTAGCTGAGTAGTGGACCACACGTGCTGCCTTAGTTGGCCTGGACCACGCATGTGGCTGCGGGGGATCGACGAGACCACTCTTCATTTGGATGGGACTGTCTAGGATTAGCTTTTGCGCCTAAGTCTTGAAGACATAGCAATCTTCAATTGGGTGACCCAGCATGTGGTGATATGGGCAGTAGCTGGTATCGTCGGTCTTCTGGGCCTGTTCTAGTTTGCAGACTTCTGGAAACTTGATGATCTTCTAGGCCATGCTGAGGTTGAAGAGCATCTTCGTATGTTCCTTCTTGAAGGAGAAGGGTGTCGTCATATGCTCTAAGAAGGAGGGAATGGGCAGCTTATCTGCTGGCTTCTTGTCGGGGCCGCTCGTCCCTGCCTCTTGGCTGGTTTTGGCGGCGGGGATGAACTCAATGATGTTCACCTCCTTCCCGGGCTGGCATTCTCACATTTGCTTACCCTTTGCTGATGTGTAGCTTGGGTTATCGGCAAAGAACACCTCTATCTCGGTGACTATTGAATTAAGCTGGTCGAAGCCTTTGATGTTGGTGCCGAGGAGTTTTTTGCTGACCTCGGCCTCCAAGCCTCGGTGACATATGGCAATGGCATCTTCTTAGACTGGTGGGTTGACACACCTCATGCTGAGGTCTCGCCATTTCTTGATAAAGTCAAGGGTGATCTCGCCCTTCTTTTGCCAGTAGAGCTCGGCTAGGGAGATCTTTCCCTCAGCCATCTGGAAATGATTGAGGAACTTCTTCTAGAGATCTGCCCAGTCGATGACTGAGTTGGGCTTTAGGTTGGAATACTACTAGAAGGCAGTTCCCATGAGTGAGGTGGCAAAGCAGCGGAGGAGGTATGACTCATCTAACGTTAGCTCGCCCATGACTGTAATGTAGTAGGCCAAATGCTCATGCGGTGACCCCTGCCCGTTGAACTTCTGCAGCTTCGGTGGCTTGGCGTACTCTGGAGGAAGCTTCTTGAGCTGGTGATGCAGTGGGGTAAGGGATGCTGTAGAGGTCTATGGTTGCGACCCCTTCCCCAAACTAGGCAAGCTTCATCTCGACAATCCGCTCGATCATCTGGCGCTATGCCATAAGATTCTCTGGCGCTGCGCATTGGATGGCCGTGGTTGGGCTTCGGCCAGGGGCGTGTATAACCCGGTTGCTGTGGGGGTTCGCGTAGCTACCGCTGAGGCATTGGCAGCATTGTGCCCAGCTGGTGGAGCCGGGAAGGCCTGGTAGGTGGTTGGGGGTGAAGGTCTCATTCCTGAAGAAGGCCTTGCAGGAGGACCTTCAAGTGCTGATTTTCCTTCACAAGAGTCTCGAGAGTTACTTCTTGAACCTCATTGGCTGGAGGATCATTGTTGACCAGATCTGCATTAACAAGAGTGACATGGTCCTCGGCCAGACCTTCTTTCACTTGTTCCGATGTCTAAGGTCCGGCAAAAGTGTCAACGTGACCGGCCAGACCTAGAGGCTGAGTCTGATGACGAGGCCTCCTGAGTTGGGATATAGGCTAGTTTAGATCGTCAGACTTAGTCTCGGGCTGGTGTCTGGTGGCATAACATGCGAACACCCTGAACGCGTCATTAAGGAACTGGATTGTCCGCTTCCTCTTGGAGTGCTTCTCAAGACAGACGGGTGCCCCCAGTCTGTCAAAGACCGAGGTGCGTTGTAGAGGAGCCTCCATCACGGTGTCGACCTTAGGGGAGCTTGTTGGGTCTCCTCTAGAGTAGTTCAATAGTATGTAGACTGCTGTGAGCTGAATTTATTTTGATTGATTGGCTACAGTGGAGTTGACCAGGTTGACTAAGAATGTTGACTTGGGTGACGTCATATTGACCATGCTATATTGTGTATTTTGATGATTCTTTTACCTTCAACTTGGTCTGCTTAAACCCCCCTGACCCTTCGTATTCTCCTATAAAATCCCCTTTGAAGCTCAAGGGGCACGGAGATACAGCAATATACGTAGAGATACAGATGCGAACGAGCACCAACTGGACTTCTGCAGGCACCCAGCAAGCAAGGACGGACACAAGGAGCAAAGTGTGCCTGGTTGACTTATTGATCGCCTTACACACGCCGAGGGTATGTCACTCACACTTCCCTCATACGGCATCTAGCCATTTCACACAAGTCCTTCCCCTTCACATATAAGGTGTTATGACATCAGCAAAGACACCTATGTCTTAGGTCTACCCGCGTATGACAACCTACGATAGCCACACATATGCCATGATGCCACACCTACCTCCATCACGGAACCACGTGCCCATCGCTCGCCCCGAGCTAGCGGCCGACTGCTCTCACCAATGATTCAAGCTAACCAAACCCTGGCCCGGAAGTAACATTCCTGGGACTGGCCTCAAGTCTCCAGCATGGAGATTCTCGCCTCTCAGGACTCATACCTGATTACTCATCTCGAGCCGCATTCGGCCCTCCTCCAAACGTCAACCAGCATGTCCCCCGACCATCTAGTCTAGCCCTCCCTCGGGGAATCAGGCATGTCCCTCGCCTTGTGAAGAGCCTCTGTAAAAAACGCAGATGTCCACCTTGTTATGCACTGACCCGGGGACTGACCCACGTGTCGAAATTATCCTGTGGCTTGCTCCAGTTGTAATTTGGCCTCCTCAGTCGATTTGTGAAGCCCATGTGGCTCTCATAAAGTATGTCACCAGTTGAATATGTGTATCTGTACCCGCATCTGGGTCCTAGCCCTCTTCCTCACTACTCCGTGTGTGTCTAGTATCTCCCACTCTAGTAAATTGAACCTCCCAGTCAAATGCGCCCCTATAGCTGCGGGATGGCCCCGGCCCTCTATCCATGGCTCTAGACATATACAGACTTCTCTCCAGCATGGAACAAAGGTGTTTGGATTCAATCCAATGTAAATAAACATCGACTACTTACGGTCGGTGGGAAAAGACGTCTAGTACATGATTCCCCACAATCGCTTGCGCACTCGCACCTATGGAACCTCCCCTCTCCCCACGTGTCGCCTGATCTCTCGAGCCCACATACCGCATCCGAGTGATGCTTCCAAGTCAACCCTCGGTTCCCCCTCTGGCGATCACACTCCTTTTAGAGCATCTCATGCTCCCCTTTTCTCCTTTCTCTTTATTTTCCATGCTTCATTGTCACCCCCTTTAGATTTATATTTGTTTGTTCTTTTTTCTCATGTCATTATGACACGTTCACACCGTCAGCACTTTGTCAGGGGCCCTCTCTAGCCAAGTACTTTAAATGCCCCACCAAGCCAGCTCGAGAAAGCAAATATAGCTTGCACAGTTGCCGACCCGCCTTTGCTGCCTAGGGGGCCTACTGATGACATGGAGAACTTTAATCAAGCATTTTCTCGAATGTTCTTTGAAGAAAGCCACCAGAGAAACTCGGAGGTGCGGCTCGTGCAGTACTTGCCAGGAAAGCCAGCTTACCGTCCGCGGGAAAGGGGGAGCTCACCCATTATCTTTACTTGGTCCCCTTCCCGCATGTTCTCACTATTTCAAAGGCTGGACTTTATACAACGCTCACCTCCCATTTTGGTCAATCCTTTATCATTTCAAGATCCAATTGATTTCCTTATCATCAAGGTCTGTGGCTATGGGCACTGCCCGCCCATTGATCCCTCTACTCCTTTCTTCTCCTCATCCGATACCCTCCTCGATCTGTTCTGCCCATCCATGTATCCTCTCACGCTTCCTCCTCCACCCTCCTCACCTTCTTGTTGTATGATCTCCACTAATCTCCAAAAGAAAAACACTAATTTTGAAACAAAAGTTTCAGTGGAAGATTACGCTGTGTTCTATCCACCCTCCTCCGAGGGGCATGAGGCCCCTGTTTCCATTCTATTAAATTTCTTTTCTCCTAGGTTAGATTTAGGGTCTATCGAGTCTATGGAAGTACGGTCTGTTAGGTCTAGAGAAGTAGGGTCTTGTTCTAGTGTGTCCAACCCTTCCTCGCCTGAACTGCGCCCACCAGCGCGTCATTCCAAGTCTATTCCTAATAGGTTTTTATAGGACTTAGCTCAACGATGTCATGCTCTTCTCAAATGCCCAAAGTTCGTAGCAACAGTGATTGTCTTAGAAGAAGAAGAGGAGCAAGATGAGGTGTGGAGCGATGATGGATTAGGTGTTTATGAAGCCGTGGATGAAAAATGTTGTGGCCCCTTGTTTTGATGATAACAAACCATAAATCATTATTAGATCTTTGAGATATATCTAACAGGTCTGGCTTAACTTCTAGACTCTATAATGAGAATTTCTCAATGTATCTTTTGATTTCTACTCTGTTGCAATAAGAAAAAAAGGAATTCATCCCTCCTCTCATCTTTGGCTTTTGCTCATTTACCTTCTGTGCGTCTACTATTCTTTTGATTCTTGTTGTTCTCTAGTTTCTTCTCATTTTTTCCCTTCCAAGTGTAAGGAGGCCCTCATGGGCTACAATCACACCAGATCCTAAGATCGCTCGGAGGGAAGAAATGATGATGGTTTTGGAATAATGGTCTGCGGCCATGCCTTGAGGGGCGATAGCAAATCCCCTCGTTGGGGTCTTCTCATTATTTGTCAATTGCACGTTTAATCGAACAGGGCATATGCGTCTACTGTGGTGAATTAAAATTAGATAAATGATTTGACAATGGGAAATTTTAGATGCCCTTTCATTTCCCTTTTACTTAGTTGTAGGGGCATCGATTGACTCCCACATATGTTTCAGTCATGGTACTGTTTGCTATAGAGGGTGGTAATGTATTCCCCCCTTGGGGTGTTTGACATTGTGCTTTGAAGGCCTACCTCGTTTACTGAATTCCCTCAGTTACCTTCTAAACTAGCATGAGCTCACATCCATAGGCTGGGACTGCCCATCCTGGTTCGAAGAAGGGTGTGAGGGTCTATCTGTCTGGAGGGGCTCAATTGCTGTGCCTTGTCGCGAGATAGAAGAAGAGTTTCTCATCTACATTCATGATTTCTTTAATCAGAGCTGTGAATTAGCTACCAGGGAGGGGAACAACCCCATTTGGTGATGTTTTTTTGTTGTTCTGTCATATTCCACTCACTTTGGGTTCTAGGTGGTCTACGCCCCATGATATGTTTCCCTAGAAGCCCATTGCACAAAGTGAGAAATAAATGCCACTCGGTTGGCCACAATGAGACTGACCCTCCATGATTTTCGATCCCCTGGATTATTACGAACCCTTAGTAGGCTAGCCCTCGGGGTTCCGTAAGAGGTGATCCCAAGGTCTGAGACAGTCTCCCATTAGGCCTCTCAATTTTTTTTATGGCTCTACACCTGTCTCCCCTTGTGTATGCCCATTTGTTGGGTTGAGCGTCCCCCTGTCATGGGGAGATGCTACCCAATTTTCCCCAGACATTTTCATTATTTTGGGTTCAATCCTGTGATCATTGAAATTCGCTCGTTTACGGTGTTACATCTCAGAGCCGGCTTGCAAAGGGGTCTGCCGGGTTCATTGGGTACCTTTTGGGCCTGCAACACCTACTGAGCTAGTTCCCTTTCTTGCATGGACTCAGCGAGATTGGGGATATTGTCATTCTCTTCCCTTGTTGGAGGAGGGATAGCTGTGGGTAGAGCTAGGGGGCCACTCGCTTCTTTCGCTAGCCGGCTTTGCAGGGGAGTTGGTTGTTTGCTATTCTTTGACAACAAGAACTCGACAAATGAAGGGACACTTTGGCCACTTAATTCTCTGAGGTAGAGACCTGATGGAGGGGGAATCTCTGCGCCCTTAACCTTGGGCTCGGGGGCATGGTATGGTTATTCCCCCCTGAATAGGATGTTGTGGTCGGCCTGTCGAGGACGTCCCCATTTCTTTCCCAACCTCGTGGCATGCTGGGAAGTAAAGGCCTCGGCCTGATTAGCCTCCACCGGCTCAGGCCAAATTCCTACCTCTCCCTCGTCCAAGGACAGGGCAGTGTCGAATAGTGCTGTCAGGGTGTTGCAGGATAATACAACCTCCCCTTTTCTCTCGTTCTTGGACATCTTCTTCTTCTTCTTTTTCTTCTCTTCAATAGTAGGTGGCTATTCTCGAGGGAATTCGCCCCATAGAGGAGGTTCTACTTTTGTTTCGGCTTTGACTTCAGCTTTGGCTTCAGCTTCGGAGGTGAGCTTGAGGGACTTGAACAGTTCCTAATGGACATACTCCTTCAGCTCTACAGGCCGAGTCTCAGACTGTTCATACTCCTCGAGCCCATCAATTAGGGCCTGGAGCTACTTGACTGCATGGCTGACTTCTTTGTACATTCGCACAGGGACAAGTCTCTTCTTATTGTGAGTAAGGTGCCTCATGACTAGCCGAGGGGCAATGTCAAGCCACACCGAGGCTACTGGTGGTGGTGTAGGCCGAGATGTGATGCCCCTCTAATTAATTCCTGAGTTGGGTCGAGGTGGCTGTCTTCTTCTTCTTGTCTTTGTCGGTGCGGCTTGCCACCCTCCTTGGTCTTGGGCTGGTGCTAGAATGAAAGCTTCATAAGTGTGCCAGGTGCTAGCCTCTGACAGCTTTTCGGGTAGCTGCTGGTACAGCGACACCAAGTTGATAGTTGTAGCCAGGTTAGGCATCTCGTGCGGCTGCGGGGGATCCACCATGAGCTCCCCATGTCCAGCTCTCCCTCCTCTCGCTGGGGGTGGCCGGAAGAGGCTTCCTGTGACCCCCGGCGAGAGTTGGGTCCCTGGTGGGAACCGCACCCCTGGTGACTGGCGTTGCGGAGGCTTCCACGGGGTGCCATAGCTTTCTGCTCGGCTTCCCACAGACAGCGTCAAGAAGTGTAGAGGTAGAAATCTAGTTTCTACGTCACGTACCACCTTCTCTATTTATTGAATGGGAAAGTCGTCTCACACCCGTGGAGGCCTGCAAGCACCGGGAAAAAGGAGACGTCAGAAGGAGTCCCGGGTGTTACCCCAGGGAACAACCCTCCGATGCTTAAGTCAGCAACGGAAAAATAAAGTATAGAGAAGAGTAAGTGAGAGAGAGAGAGATATCGCTGTAGAAGGCTGAGGAGCCGTGGAGATCTTCCAGACGAGTGCTCGCCAGTCCCAGCGCTCACTCGGTGAGTGCTCGCTGAGTGGTAAGGTCGTCTGAAGGAACCTTTCTCAGAGTGTGAATTGTCGCTCCCTTCTTCTCTCTATGTAGCAAGCTAGTAGCTCTATCCTCTTGCGTAGTAGTTTGGTAGAATGAACCGCCATGTCTCTCTTCTCTGTCGATCTCCCTTTTATAGAGAGTTGTCCTAGAGGTAGGGGCCCCATCCCTTGATAGGGAAGGGCGTAAGAAATAGAGTAACGCTTTCCTACTATATTGGCAGGAGTTTCCCATTAGAGGGCGATTACCTCGGCGTCGGCCCGTCCCGAGGCGAGTCTTACGACGCTCATGGGACGTGCTCGCCCGTTATGGGGTCGAGGCCGACGTCATGGGGGGCAACGGTCGGTCGTCGGAGAGTCCTCCGGTGATAACGGCGCCTGGGCCATAGCGGTTATCCGCTGTAGAATCCAATGTTATCTTGGGTCGGGCTGCACCTTGGTGGGCCACGCACGTTGGGGACCTCCTGGGTACGCCATTCTGGGGTGGGCCTAGGGTTATTGGGCCGTCATTGGGTGCAATCGGATTTACTCTCCTCACTTATCATTAGTTTAAGTTTTAATTTTAATTTAATATTTTAATCTTATCATTTAATGGTATTAATGAAGGATTAACATAACTTTTAAAAGTTGAAAAGATTTGGGCTCTAACCTTTCACCTTCTAGTCTTTCTAATTCTAACTTATTTCCTAACGTGAGTACGTGCGATCTGCAGAACAACAGAAGATTAATTCATTTTATTTTATTTTTATTTATTTACTTATTGGGTTCATTGGGTTTATTTGGGCGTGCTAGTCACTGAGTGACGAGTTTATTATGGGCTCAATCTGACCCATGTCAAGCGAGAGTGAGATCCGTGTCGGGACCAGAAGTCCGTCATACCATAAAGGCTATGGTGTTAATTACATCCTCCAATAAGGAGAAAAACCTTTGATTAATTGTCGAGATAATGAGCCGTCCGATGCTAAAATAGAGTGCAAGAGAATACATGCAATGATGAAATCTTCAAGGCCACATAAAATAGTTCATTGGTTATTTTCTTAATCGTGCATAGTACGCCTAATTCATTGAGTTCCAACCCCGATACGAGATGGAGAACATACGTCCGCGGACTACCATCACGCATAGCAAAAGCTTCCAGTCGGGCATAACCCGACCTTTCGTCAGTGCCATTTGATATACCAAGGGCTCGCCTAGACAAACATGCATTAACGTGGCGTGTGCGAATACATAGCATGACGACTGGTGGTTTAAACTCAAACGTCTCCTTTTTATTTGGCTAATGGTTAATCATGTTGATTAGCCCCTACCATGGGAGGTGAGGGTTAGCTTGAGAATGAGTGAGGAGTTAAAACGACGTGAAGAGGATATTTTATTCAAAACTGGCGCGACTAAGCATAGGTAAAGCCTTACACAGTGTGGGGTGGACAAATAAGGTTATCAGGCATGGTCAGCCCGGTGCACGCCAAATTAGGCCACGCCAGGTGAGAGCCATTTGAAAATCGATGGGTTTGAGTGTGGCATTAAAGCGGCGCGGTGGGGTACCGCACTGGATTAGGGCATGTCGTATTAAGGCCGCATCGAATCAGGCTATTCTCAGGTATTTCTCAGTCTATTTGAGTTACAAAGTTGTTTGTTGACATTTTTGATGTTAATTGAGTTAATCAATGAGTGGATTCAAGTCCTGAACATTCTGGAAACGGGGTCAGAGCTCGTGCGAGGTTCATACTCGAGCACGAAAACTTGTAACTTTGAAAGCATGTCTCATTGAGCCTGAATTGTGAAAGTAATTAGTTAAGTAGGTTTAATGAAATTTGGGCAGCATCTCCCCATACCCAGAGGATCACCGGGGAGAAGTGATAAGTGTGTATTTTCTCATCTTAATTCATGTGATTTACATCTGTTTATGGGCTCGAACCACCTAAAAATCATCTGTCTACTGTGCGTTTGATTTGTGGTGTGCATTGTCTTTTACTTCCATTCATCGCTCAGTAGATGATTGCTTAGGGTCTTGTGTGAGTTGATTTGCTAGATCTGTGCTGGTCTGGTTATATCTGTGTTTACTCCATTCGTCCTGCAGCAGTTTGATTTAATTTCACATTTAAGTTGCTGCAGTAAAGTTTTTGTGGGTGACCGATCCATTCACCCCCCCTCTAGATCATATATAGACACATTATCTGTAGAGATCTGGTTTCTGGGCATCCATATATTCTATCACACATCTCGAAAACGTGATTGTGGTAGCTCGTGGGTCATTGGAGTCCCTTGTAGACTAGTCCTTGGGATTTCCGTGCTCGATTTGGGTCCTTGGATATATGTTGCCACTTCTGTGCACATACTTCCTTTTTTGGGGCCGTCTCAGAGTTCCTCCTTGGGCGTGTACCTAATTAACACCCCTCCCAATGCTCTGGGTTTAGGGGAGGTGCTGCCGAATTTTTTGCCAGACAACTTGAAGAATGATGATAAATGGATTGAACTCAAGAACATCATAAATGTATCATTGAACAAAAAAATCAATATGAGCTAATGCATGATAAACACAAAGAAATGTAGTGAATTTTGAAACTACTGAAGATAAGAATGAACAAGATAAGAAAATGTTGAAGCAATGAATGAATAAAAGGAAAAAGAAATCAAGATCCTAAGAACAAACAATAATTCTGAATGGGCAATTGCGCATGACATGCATACTGTACGCGATCAATTGGAGCTCCTTTTAAAACCAGGTTTGAGAGCCTACTGCTGGAGGGTCGACCCAGGGAGTCAACTCCCTAGGGTGCCAATTTGCCCTATGAAAAAAAAAGAGAAGAAAGACTCAAAATTGCACTTGCAGGATAGTTTCTGCATAAAAATTCCTGTCAGATTGTCTGAACATGATAAAATTTCATTGAGTTTCCAAGGAAATGATCAAACATGGCATGTGTTCACTGAAATGGCACTTGCATCCTCACATATGCATTGTTTCATACATGAATTTTAAATGCAAGTGAAGCTTCATATGCATTTTAACTTTACACACTGAAGTTGCATGAGCATGGGCATATATGCCCTTCCACTCATCTTTCAGAACTTAGCATGGCATTTGCACCTGTATGCATGCATTCATATCCCGGAATGGGCCCAATAAAGAACAAGTGTCGTCCAGGTGTCCTCCGTCTCTTCTCGTTCGTTGTATATCTCTATCCTTTTAAACCTATGGGGTATATATAGAAGATGTTGGACCCACCTTAACAAGGTGAGTTGATTTTGAACCCTAGCCTGACAAGGTGGATTGATTTTCGGCCCCACCTTCACAAGGTGAGTCAAGTTTTGTACCCCACCTTCACAGGGTGGGTGTCTCCCACCATTCTCTTTTGGTGGAAGAGAATGAAAAAAAAGACCCACTGAGGTCAAATGCGGGTCAACGAGGTCAAATGACCTCGGGTGGGACCCGCCCGAACCCTGGGTGGGCCCCACAGGGTCCATTTGACCCTGGTCAGGTCCCACCGGGGTCAACCAACCTCGCTGGGGTCCGGTTGACCCCAGACGGGTCACGCCGAGGTCAAACGACCCCACCAAGTCCCGCTGAGGTTTAACAGACACCCCCCCCAGGTCTATTTGACCCCAAATGCGCCCTAAAGGGGTCTGCCCCTCTTAAAACCTCGCTCTATCTCCCCTTTTTGCCTTTTTTGCTGCAGTCAGGACGCGTGGAGAGGAGAAAGGGGGCTGCCTTCTTGTTCATTTGTCACCTTCTTTACACTGTCAGCCAAAAGGGAGGAGCTTGCATCCGTCTGGACCTCGTGATACACGTGTTTTGATCTCTCCACAGGTGCGTGAATAAACCCCCGATGTGCTTCTTTGCTGCGGCGTTGCTTCCTTTTGATCCCGGACGTCCGTCGAGGGGGTTCTCGAAATCCAAGAGGTTGCACGGAACCACAAGAAACTTGGCTCCAAGCCATTTAGCAGTCGTTATGGATTTTGTTTGTACCTCAATCACCTCGTTTGTTGCGAGGCATTTATCATTCAAGATGAGGTTGGATCTATAAACTCTAACGTGTGGAGATACTCCACGGAGCGACAGAGTTGACTTTGCACCGTATTTCACTCGTCGCTGAATGTAGATTATCGCGATTTACTCGAGGAAGCATGCCTCGATTAAATAGAGAAAAATAAGAGGTCAACAGTCCCTAGCAAACAAAAGGACTTCTGCTTCGCCCAAAAGTAGCTTTGCAAAATAGACAGCTTTGGTGTCTTACTTCTCCTTTGCATTGAACAAGAAAACCACTTTCAAGTGGGAGTTAGAAAAAGTTGAATGATCAGAATCTGACTCACTGGTACTTCCTGAAAAGATTGGAAAGTAGGTAATGAACACACTTATCTAGTAGAATTCTTCACATCAACATGTAGGCAAGATTAAAGTGATTAACGTTTTACCTCCAAAGAACGAAGTAAAATCATGCAGATATGATAAACCACGCAAGCAAAACCAAAGTAACAAGATATGATCAAGTTTGAGATATGAGAATAATGATTGAGCAAGTATGATCAAGCAAGAATACAATTATGGCCTTTCATGAATAAGAATGTACTAGAAAGTTATGTAACAAACAAGTAAGTACCTTTCGCTTAATAGCAAGTACTTTATAATTTCATGTGGATCTAAATTCAAGTTCTCGTGAATTTTTACTTATTTATAAAGAAAGTACTCCCAGTGCAATGCGACACCAGTAGCATCATACCCCATGGTTTACAGTATGTTTCTGACAATTAGCCGAGGGGACTAGCATAGAGCCCTTGAAAATAATTAGTGCTCGAACTGCATCTTCAAGTATAAATCAAGCTACTTCCACGTATATAACAATAATGGTTGGCCATGAACGTAACAAGTTCAATAATTTTTATAGAATGCAATGTCAACAAGAGAGTGCACCAAATATGAATATAAGAGTTCAAGAAATGTATTAACAGCTAGGTCATGCCTTTGGAGAAATTTTGATAGCATAACAGTACATTCTGTACTTTTCATAACTTAATTTAGATGTCTTGAATAATGTGTCAAGTCCTAGAAAGTCATTAGTCCATCTAGGAACATGAAAATCTCAACCCTTGGATCAAGCCTCAGGTTAATGGTACACAGGAGTAAACGATCGATTACTGGGCCATTTAAGCATTTCACGCGGCCTATTCTTGGACCGTTTAGAAAGTCAAGCAGTCTGGTAATGGGTCGTTTATATGGTTTACAATCCCAATTTATGGGCTGAACATTTGGATTCAAGCGGTCGTAGACTGGGCTGTTAATGGGCCTTAGCGGTCCAATGCTAGGCCGTTTATGTCTAGAATACAGAAAACTAATGGTAGTGCTCTCTAGTCAATTGGGCTTTAATGGTGCAACCAGCTCAGCGTCCTAGTGAGAATCCCAAGCTCGCGAAGACTTATGGAGGCCTTGAAACAAGATTTCCTAGTCTGATGGAAAGAATATCCAAAGGAGAGGTTATTTATTTCGGGTGCACGGCCGGTTCACGATGCATTGTAGTTAGTTCCAGGAGAGAGCGTACGTCTTCCCCTAGCAGGGACAGATTGTCACTCATTGTTTCTAGGGGAGTAGGAGTACTGGCCCCTTGGAAGCTCGAATGCTACCATTATTTTTGAGGGAGCATGGGTGCTCGCCTCTTAGGGACTAAGGAGTCACCATGGTTTCTGAGGGAGCATGAGTGCTCGCCTCTTGGGAGCTCGGAAGCTACCATAGTTTCTGAGGGAGCATGAGTGCTCGCCTCTTGGAGACTTAGGAGTCACCATAATTTTTAAGGGAGCATAAGTGCTCGCCTCTTGGAGGCTTAGAAGTCACCATGATTTCCTGGGGAGCATGAGTGCTTGCCTCTTGGGAGCTCGGAAGCTATCATGATTTTCAGAGAAGCATGGGTGCTCGCCTCTTGGGAGCTTGAAAGCTAGCATGGTTGAATCCAGCTAGCGACGCTACTGGTGAGGGAATATGTCATAAAAGGACTAATTGATAAAAAATTCTGAGATTTACAAAATTTCACGTCTTGGGTACCTCTTGCCCTTCCAGCGTTGTTGGCCTGTATGCTCCTTTGCCGAGCACTTCCGTTACCCTGTACGCGCCTTCCCAATTTGCTGCTAGTTTTCCCATAGCTACCCTGGGGTCCGCCATGCTTGCTCGCCGTAGCACCAGGTCTCCGGGAAGGAAGTGGCATTCTTTGACGCAAACATTGTAGTACTGGGCCAATTTCTGCTGATAGGCTATGAGATTAAGCTGGGCGCACTCTTTATTTTCCTCGAGCAAGTCCAAGTTCTCTCGCAACGCTTGATTATTTATGGCCTCATCAAACTGGCTGACTTGTAGAGACGGGTTGGATACTTCAATCGATATGACTACCTCTGCCCCGTATGCGAGGTGAAACGGAGTCTCTCCTGTGGCGGCCCAAGTGGTAGTCCGGTGTGACGACCCAGAATCCGGGCTCGGGTAAACCCAAAATCACTTGGATCTTGCAAGGCCTCTCAAGAGTAAAAAAGCTCCGAATGGATAAAAGGAGTGTATAAGTACATTGAACTTCCAGATAAAGTAGCAAGCAATTAAATTTCAATGATCAGGATTGCTAAAGTAGTAGAAAGAAAATTATATTTTCTATTACAATTAAAACTAACAGAGTCCAATCTAAAGAAAACTCTCAGTCTCAAATTCTGTCAGAAGTGATCCTCTTCAAAAAAAAAAAAGAGAAAAAGGAGGCTTAAAATAGAGGTGCCCCGACGGACTTGAGTAGTTGACTATTCGGCTGCTCAAGCTCAAAAAGGTCATAACCCGACTGAGGTGAAAGCCCGAAAGGGCGTCTCAGGCAAAAATGGATAACCCCTCAATGAGAAAGCCGAAAGGGCGAGCTGGAAAAAGCTAAAGGGGGTTAGTTTTGGTGAAAACTTGAAAGGGCGCTAAAGCTAGTGTAAAAAAGAGAGGAAAAAAGGAACATTCCAAGAGCCAGAACAAAAGAATTCATGCTTTCATCAATTTATGAACAATTTCACTACTTATCTGCAAAAAATTGGAGCCCAAGACAAGTCCCTGGGGATAGCCAGAAAATGATGAATGAAAAAGAACATGAAACTAACAATGAGATGAAGAGAAGAAATATATAAACTCAAAGATGGGAGGGTTTCTGCTTCATCAAGTCGGTGAGCTCTTGCTCCTTCGCGGCGAGGGCCTTCTTCATGTCTGAGCACTCTACAGCAAGAGAACTCTCCTCAGCCTGAGCTTCCTGACCGCTTTGGCATTCGTCTCAGCCGAAGCTTCTAGGGCTGCAATTCTCTGTAAAATGGCCCCCACTGTCTCCTGAAAGGAAGCAACCTACTTCCTACTCTCAGCAATAATAACCTCAAAAGAGCTGCGGCGATCTCGAACCCTCTCAGCCTGGGATTTCCTCTTGCGGATCTGGTTTGATATCATCTTTATTTCATCTTCTAGTTGCTTGACCCTTAATTCTTGGGCTCTCCAGTTTGAAGCTTCGTACAGTTGCTGAAATTCCCTCCAAGCGCTGTTCACTGTCGCCATCCAGGGTTCTTTTGGCAACCCTAACCCATGATAGCTTCGCGTAGCAGCCATGAGGGCATCGCGAACAATCTCAACTGGGGGAAGCTCGGCCCTCTGGAACAAACTCTGGGCGCCACTAATCAGAGTATCAACCCTGAAAGCCGCCCCTACAAAAGGTGTGATCTGAGGGCCATCGGGCCACTCAATCCCATGGAAGGAGAAATCAATGGTCGATACAAGGCTTCTTTTTTCACCATCTGTCTGCGGGAGAGTTTCCTTTGAAGAAGCTGTCAAAAAAAAAAGAAGAGAAAAGTGGGGAAAACAATGAGAGTTCTGGAGTTGATCACTATTAAAAAGGGACAAAATCGTGAGGTCGGTAGGCCAAAACGGATAATACATCGACGGTATAGAGTACGGGACGTGACACCCTTAGCTTCAGAACCTACGGAGGGAACCTTAAGATTTATTTGACAATTAAATAAAGGTGTTTAGATGTTAGGCTGATGTAAATCAACACTGATTGTGGTCAGTGAGAAAAGGTCCAGCACCCGAACCTAAATCGTCTAAGACGATGCGCACCCACGGAATAAATCATGCACGGGCTATTTACACCCTCCCCATGTGCAATCCTTACCATTTTTCATTCTCAGAAAAAAAAATTATATTCCATGGCGTCCAACAATGATCGAAGAAGAATATTACGTACATGTCAAAAAGGTTGAAAAAGTGTTCTTATCCCATCGCTACATGTTGACGACATCTTTTTGGCTAAGAATGATACGATATTGATCAAAACTACTTAGAGTGGTTGTCCTCCACATTCGAGATGGTCTTAGACAAAACAAACTATATAGTAGGAGTAAAGATCCAAAATGATTGATCTAAGAACGCTTCCGTATGCATAATGCCAAGACCATTGACACTCCAATAGAGGACCTAATTCTTAGTAGTGAATAATGTCCCAAAACAGAAGATAGGAAAGAACAAATGAAGAAAGTTCCTTATACCAATGCAGTCAATTGTTTGATGTATGCCATGATGTACACTTGGCCTGACACTTGCTTTGCAATTAGCATGGTAAGTGGACGTCAAACTAATTTTGGTAGTCCACATTGGTAAGCAATAAATAAGATATTTAGATAACTGTGAGGTACTAAGAATCTTACTTTGTGCTATCATGGTGGAATACTCAAGTTGATTAGATACTCTAATGCTGATGGGTTTGCAAATAGAGATGAGCGCAAGTCCACTTCGAGATACGTAGAGGAGTCATTTCTTAGTGCAGCAAGAAGTGAACGTGTGTCTTCTTGTCTATGATGGAGTTTGGGTATATTACTTGCATTGCTACAATTTAAGAGGGTATCTGGTTGAGGTGATTCTTAGTGAGCCTAGACATTACAACACATATTGGAGATATTGTTGTGATCCACTATGACAATAAGGCCACAATTGCTTAAACAAAGGATCCGAAGTATAATGGGAAGTCAAAGCAAATTGACATTAGATATCTAGTAACTGGATAACGTAATGATCCGGGGACCGTCACAAATGATGGAATTGTCCTCTGACTTGCAAACACTTGTAATAGGGCTCTCATGCCCCATATAAATGCCTTTCGTGGCACGTAAGTCATGTAATCCAATCGGGGAAAGGATCCCCCTCCTCGCTGGAACCAGTCTCTCTACCCCCAGTTGTCTCTGTTGTGTTGCTGTTGCCCTATCGCTATTGCATGGACTAAGCCCTCCCGACGTCACGGTGCCCGGGGTCCCAGACTCTCTTCTCTGACAGTAGAAACAAAGGTGTTCGGGCTTCACCTGATGTAAAATAAATATCGACTGCTTACAGTCGGTGGGGAAAGATGTCCAGTACACGACTCCCCACAGTCGCCTACGCACTCGCACCTATGGAGCCTCCTTCTCTCCACGTGTCGCCCATCTCTCGAGCACACGTGCCGCGTCCTGATGACGCATCCCCAGTTAAACATTTGGTTCCACAGGTGATTGTCGAGAAATTGACTGGCATGCCCGCATTCCATCCAGCCATTCTCATTCCAGTCTTCTAGGATGATTAACCATACGCCACTCCCTCCAGTGCGTTCCTATCATTCTTTGCACCCTCCTTTCAATACCCATGGAATCTCCGCGTGTCAAATCGACCTATCTTGATCTTCCGTAAAAGGTGAGTGTACACCCCCGTCATGAGGAAAAGAACCACAAAGGGAAATTTCCCGTGGTCGTAAATAGCGGGCTTTAGCGGTCTATCACAGGGCTGCTAAAGAACTCTTGGTGGTCTGAGGAAGACCATTTCTTCCCCTATTGCAGAAGATGTAAAACCAAAGAACAGGCCTAATCTAAGGTAAAGTAGACAGAAAAACATGCCAGTGGGTAAGTAAGGCCTGGTACAACTATATAAAAACATGGAGATGCTGGGGAGTGCATAAATTAAGCTAAAGTTTAATTCTTTTCTTAAAGGACAAGGGTAAGCATGCAACTTAACCTAATTGCGTAGTCATGATAAAACATGAAATACTACAAGTAGAAAGTATGAGACAAAATGAAATCATAGGACTTTTATTCCTAACATGTTATTCTAGCCATCCATGAGATAACCTACCTCTAGAAGTGCTCCTATGAATCAAATTTCTGACTGGAAGAAGGTCCTAGTTTTTGCACGTCCTGTGCTAACCCAGCAACTTCTTGCCTCTCGTCGCCCGAGCCGTGCTGCGTGTCTGGTACTGGTGGCCTGCTGGGTCTAGTCGATCTCTGGCTCCGGTGTCCGCACCAGGCACCCCTCCCTTGGGCACCAATTCCAACAGTGATAAAAAGGGGATGTTCTTCTAGAAAGGTTTGAAACATGAATAGCGTGTTTTCACTGGCAATATACCCTTCCCTGACCATGGACCCCTGGTGTTCTTTCCCTATAATTTATTCCCCTCCATCAAACGTGTGAGGGCCATTACCGTCATCCTACTGCTCTTCTTATAGAAGAGAATCTTTTCTTCTTCCTACAAGCGTGAAGAAGACGTGAATGGTATCTTTTTCCTACGGTCTTCTTCCTACTGCAGAATCTTTGTTGAAGCTTTACTGAAGAGAACGTGAAGGGCTTGGCTTGGCTGGCTTTCTCTATTATTTCTTTCTACTATTACCCGTGACTCATTAAGCACTTCAAAAAAGTAGGTGTTCTCAAGTTCTGGCCCAACTCGTAGCTAATATAGGGTAACATAACATGCATGAGTAGCACTAGTATAATCTATCTTCCACATGATATAGCTTGTTACACTGGTTTTACGGAGATCAAATATATAGCCTGTTACACTATTTTACGAAAGTCAGACACCCTACTACCATCAGATAATGGGCGACCAGTCCCCTGGGTGCCCATTCCTGAATGGGCAACCCAGTGAAGGGTGCCCATTAATTGAAGACCATGCAGACAGTCGCCATTTCATTTTCTTGTAATTAATAATCACCGTATTAATGAAACCATAAAATTCTTGCATGAGCACGATTCTGAGACCCTGATATTTTTCTCTATCTACACATGTCTTTACTTCCTGATTTGGTGAATCTTACACTTCATGAATAGTGTTTTGGGTCTTAAAATGTACTTGTCCAGTGCGTAGATCACTCACATAAATAGGTGCCTAAGCCTGGGGCGCCAATTAGTTAAATAGTGACCCTCTAGAGGGTCATAAATTAAATGGTGACACTCTGAGGGGGCTCCATTTTTTTAGAAAAAAAAAGAATATGGGTCGGAGGATTGGGCACCCCTGTGAGCAGGCGCCATTTCCTCAATTGATGGCAGCCCTTTGGGCTCCATTTCATGAAAGAATGGCAGTCCTCTGGGCACCATTCTGTCAATAAATGGCCGCCCTCTGGGTGCCATTTTATGAAGCAGTCAGAAAGAGCAACAAAGAAGGGATGTGGAGCGAAATTCAAAAGTGAGATTCAGGACTAAGACGCACATGAGAAAATGACTCGATCACCTCTGAAGGGAGAAATCTCTCAGCACACAAGCATTTCAAGCTAGAGTGGGTGAGTTGAAGGATTAAAATCAAGAACATATATGAATAGCAGATTACAAGCACTTGACCAGAGTATGTCCAACCAAGATTACTAAGGCTGATGTACTTTGATAGGCCAAGATTTTTAATGTTCTAAGTTCAGTCTGTCTCATAAGATCTAGTGATCTATCAGGATCAACTACCCGTAGTATTGAAGTTAAGCAAGCAAGGGCATTGAGATTTAAAGTGTAGGCACCTCTAGTTTCTGACACGAAAAGAGATTTGTTAGATGGCACGAGAGGATCTGGAGGGGGGGGTGAATAGATCCGATACCCACTTTTTCAACTACTTAAAGAAAGTTATGCTGGAACATGGATACACAAATACGGTGTAGCATAATGTTGGCACACACAGTGAATGATAGCAATGAGAAGCTATGAAAGCATTACATCAAATGCAACATTGGTGAAGGGGGATAGAAGATATGGAGATAGCACACCATAACACAGAACTTTTTAAGGTGATTCGGCTGCTACCTAACAAGCCTACATCCACCCCTCACCAACTTGGTGAGGCTTCCACTCTTTAGCCAAAAGAAAACCACAAACACGCGCTGGTTGGCCAGCAAAACACGGGGACACACCCCAACCACACACACACGGGAACAATTCCCACAGGGAAGATCCCCCCCCCCACACACACACACAAACAAGAAAGAAAATAAGATGCTGCAACTACAGCAAAAACAACACGGGGACATAGCCCCAAGCATACACACACATAAGTTCTGATGATAGAAAGAATAAGAACGAAAAGAACAAACACAACCCCTCTGCGAAATGGAAGCTTGAAGTTCAGATTAAGGTTTCGTGGTTGGATGGCTGGCTGGATTCTTTCTTCTTCTTCTCTTAGGGCTGCACTTCTTCTCTTTTCTCTCTTTGCTCTCTTAGATTCACCTTCAGGCCTTCTCTAGATTTTTCAACAACACCTGTAGCCATTCATGCAAACTAGGCTGGTCCTATTTATAGGAGCAAAGGGCAAGGAAATTTTCCTTCAATAGATTTCCTTTGAATAATGGATTTTTTCTCTGTCTGAAATTTGTAACCAAGAATATGTGACGGCCTCGTTCCATTTGAATTCCATTAGAAATCCGTTAAAAAAGTGCTTTCCCATGGAATTTCAGATAGATTTCAGACAGATAGTGCCCGTCTGAAATCTCGCATTTTCTTGTAGTGCTAGTAAGCATGTAAATTGTCACAAGATTGTCTCACAATTTTCACTCGTCTATAAAAAAGTACTCCCGACGCAATGCGATGCTAGTGCTCATCATACCCCATGGTTTCAGTACATTTTCGACTGTCTCCCGAGGGGGTTAGTGTAGAGCCCTTAGACACTGTTTGTGCCCTCTCTTGCATCTTCAAGTTACCGATCACATTACTTCCATGAGAATATAATAATGTTTGGCCAATAAGGTATAGTTCAACAATAATTCTATGATATGTAACCAAGGCAAAGAGCGCACCAATAAGAAATCATAAGAGTTCAAAGGATGATTTAAGACAAGGTCATCATACGGAAGGAATCCGACAGCATAACAACATGTTCATAGATTTTCATAATTCATTAGATAGCTTTTGAATAAGGTTTTATATTCTAGATAATCAATAGACCATCTAGGAACTTAGGAAAACCAACCAGTGGGTCAAACCTCGGGTTAGACACATGAAGGAAGAAAGTGGTCATGTCTTGACCATTTCTGGACAAACGCGATCATGCCAGGACCGCTATAATGAAGAAGTGGTCAGGTGAAGACCATTTCTAGACAGAGTTGACACCAGAACAAGGAAAGAGTCAACGTAATAGAACTCTGGACAGACGCGATCATGGGCTTGCCGCTATTTGACAATAGCGGTCGTCTGATGGCTGCCTCTAGCCAAGACTGAGAAAATAACAGTATGATATGTGCATTCTACTTCACTGGGTTTGAGGGTACAACTAGCTTGGCGTCCTAGTAAGAATCTCAGGCTCGCGGAAACTTACAGAGGCCTAGAAACATGATCCCCTAATCCGACAGAAGGAATATCCGACGGAGAGATTCACAAGTCCAAGAAAGTGTGCCTATCATGTGTAAAGTGTAACTAATGACATCGTATCAGAATACGTATCATGTACTTAACAAAGACTCAAAGATGAGAGAGAATCGTGTAGAAAACAACAATTAGACCATCAGTAAAATAAATTCACAAAGCATGTGAAATATGATTTCCCTTCCAAATTACCTGATTTACCATCTGTAAGGGAAGTGAACTTCTCTATTGAACTCATCCCTGGGACACCACCTGTTTCAAAGGCTCCCTATATGATGTCCCCCACAGAACTCAAGGAGTTGAAGAAGCAACTCTAAGAACTACTAGAGAAAGGTTTTATTTGACCAAGCACGTCCCCTTGGGGTGTGTCGGTCTTATTTGTTAGGCAGAATGATGGATCTCTCAGGCTATGTATTGATTACCAGCAGTTAAATTAACTTATAATCAAGAACAAGTATCCATTATCACGTATCGACGAGCTGTTCGACCAAATTTTTGGTGCAGAGTATTTCTCAAAAATAGACCTCAAGTCTAGATATCATAAAATGTGGATCAAAGATGTGGACATTCACAAGACTACTTTTCGCAGTAGATATGGACATTACGAGTTTATGGTTATGCCATTCAGGTTAACTAATGCCCCTGTAGCCTTTATGCAACTTCTGAATAATATCTTCAGGCCTTATCTCGATAGATTTGTGGTCGTTTTCATCGATGATATTCTTATATATTCTAATACCAAGGAAGAACATGAAGAACACATGAAGATAGCTTTGTAAACATTAAGAGAGCACCAACTATACGTAAAACTCAACAAATGTGAATTTTGGCTGATGGAAGTATCTTTCCTTGGCCATATTATCTCAAAGGAAGGTATCGCTGTGGATCCTTCTAAGGTGGAAGCTGTCAAGAATTGGAGCCGACCGATAACTATGTCTAAAATTAGGAGTTTTCTCGATCTGGCTGGCTATTATTAGCGATTCATCAAGGATTTCTCAAAGATTGTCGTCCCTCTAACTAGGCTTATAAGGAAGGAAAATCTTTTTACATGGTCGGTAGATTGTGAAGAGAGTTTCTTGACTCTCAAGGAAAATTTGACTACTACTCCTATCTTAGCACTACCCGATGAAGGTGGTAGCTTTGAAGTCTATATCGATGCATCAGGCATTAGTCTTGGATGTGTCTTAATGCAACATGATAAAGTCATTTGTTATGCCTCGAGGCAATTGGAGCTTCATGAGGGGAACTACCTGGTTCATGATCTAAAATTAGCTGCTATTATCTTCGCCTTGAAGATATGGCGACATTACCTTTATGGGGAGAAATTCATTGTATTTTCAGACCATAAAAGTTTGAAATATCTCTTTTTAAGTGGTTGAGTTCGGTACATTATAACTTTGATAAGCGGGCGTATTAACGACGTGCGGTTTCCCGTGAGTCACATAGTCAGAGGTGTATGTCAACGCATCTTTCCATCCGCTCGGGTTACTACAAGTTGAACTAGTGTGCGTCAACGCAGTTGGAAGGGTGTGTTGATATAGCCTTGTAAAAACACAACTGAAGTAGTTTCTGCGAGTTGGAGAGTCTAAAAACCCATCCAAATCAGTTTCTATCGATGCAGCCTTGTAAAATCACATCCGATGTAGCTGTAAGGGTGTGTCGGCGCCCTAAGAAAATAGCATCGACACAGTTGGAGAGTGTCGCCTGTATAATTGATGTTGGAGCTAAAGTTGTGTTGACCCAATAAAGGAGTTGTGTCGATGCAGCTGAAGAGCATTCCATGTAGCTGGGACTGGATCTGAAGCTTTTTCGATGCATTGAGATGCATGCATCGATGCACTTGTTTATGTACACTTGAATCTACTTCAAGAGGCCGTCCTGAGTCGACGCACTCAAGAATATGATGTGTCTAGAGTCAAAGTAGCATTGCAGAGAATTCTGGCTATTCTTCTTCTTGTGAGAATGCGAGTCTATGCACTCATGAGGGTTTCGCTAATTTCTTCACATTCAGCCAATAAAAAAGATCTTTCAGATATTCTCAAATTAACTGGCTAATGACTTATAGTAAGACATCATCAAAACACAATACACCCAATAGAAGGCTGGGTCGACTCAGTGCAGCCATGGAGTCGACGCATTTGAAGAACTAGTGGGATGATGATCAAAGCAAAAAGAAGGATGAGTCGACGCAGGTGTTGACACCCATTTTATGACCAATGAGTTGAGTCATCCCCTTATTCATCTTTATGATGTCCTGAATTATTCGCCAATTGTCGGGCCATTTTGGTCAGTTTTGAGGGTTGTTTTATGGGTCACTCTCCCTGGTTGGGCCTTGCTCTTTATCTTTTTTCAGCACTTAAGGCTTAGTGGGCTTTCATTTATCTTGCCATGCTTGTGTCCTTAGCGGTCTGTTCTTGGGCCATTTGGTGACGTTTGGTGGTTCCCTGATGGACCATTTTCTTAAGCCAATATCTTTTCTTTCAAGCTTATCTTTTACTGTGCGGTTAGCCCATGCGGTCTATCGTATGGCCGTTAGGGGCTCTCTGGCGGTACAAGTTCATTGAGTTGGGTCGGTATGCGCCGCATATTATCGCTGATGAAGCCTTAAAGACCGAACAATTTCTCCGTAGTTTAAAAGTCGAATTGAGAGTGCCACTGCTTGCTACCCATGTGAATGTCATGGACGATGCATATCAGGCAGCTATCACGGTTGAGCTTGATTTGGCGAGTTCTGCAGGGTTTTCTCAGTCCAGTGTGGCTCAGTCGGTTGTACCGTTTCAGCAGTCTTTTTAGCCGTCTGCACCTGGAGTTTCGTCTGTTGCGCCTACATCTAGTGGCACTTCAAGGTAGATGTTTAGAAAGTCTAAGAAGCGATTTAACCGTCAAGCATCTTCGGGTTTTGTGCAGCAACAATCGACGTCTTCTGATTCTCTCCAGCAGTCTGTTCCTTCTTTTCAGCAGTGCCGAGAGTTTCTTGTGAGTCAGCTGAGACCGTGTCCAAGGTGTGGTGGCAGTCACCCAGGTGTACCGTATTCCTTACCGGTAGTCTGCTATCACTGTGATCAGCCGGGTCACATTGTTCGAGATTGTTCGATGAAGTCCGTGTCGGCGTAGTTCTCACAGGTTACCCAGGCGCAGCAGTCTCAATTTTATCTTCCTGCACCACCTCTGCCTCAGCCATCTTATTTGTAAGTTTCAGTTTCTTCCCAGCAATCTTCTGCAGCCTCTAGCCGAAAGCCGAGGAGCCAGATTACTCACATCACTCGTGCAGAAGTCATTGCGTCCAACCTCGTAGAAGGTACGGTTTTGATTTTTAATCGTTCAGCCCGCGTTCTATTCGATTCAGGTGCTACCCATTCATTTATTTCTGAGGATTTTCTTGCTCGTCTCGGGGAGCCGGTAACCGAGTAGCCCTGTGAATTGCTCGTTGAGTTACCGTCCTGAGATTTCATGTCCACTCCATTTTGCCTGGAAGATTCTCCTATTTTCATCAGTGACCGGCAGCTGCCAGCGAAGTTGTATGCGCTGCAGTTGACCGATTATGATGCGATTCTAGGCATGAACTGGTTAGAGCGGTATGGTGCCGTGGTTGACTGCAGATCCAAGAAAGTCTACTTTCAGTCACGCGAGAAATCATCCTTCTATTTTCAAGGTACATGATTCTATTTTTCTTGTTTTCTATCATTAGGCGCAATTTTCTTCCAGTTCCTTCTTGTTTTTCCTTGTAAATTTCGAGGAAATCAACCCCATAAGGAGAACAAAATGAACATCATAGTAATTAGCCCGAATGGAAGTGCTGCTCAGGACTATCGCGGCTGCGGCAAAGCATGGGCCGCGATTAGCAATGGCGAAGTTGTAGCCATTCGCTATATGGACATGGGGACTGCGAATCGGCGCGATATGTCTTTCGCCGAACACCGGGATGCGAGCCGCGCCGAACTCTCTTCGCTCGGCGAAGTCGTTAGCGGAACATGCTCCTGCTGGGAGTTTATTAGGAACTAAGGCCAGAGGCCGGGCTAACTCAGTGTACTTGAGCGGTGAATCCCGGCCATCCCTAGCCAGCACACAACGATTCGTGGTGCGGTTAACTGAATTATAGCTCCGCCGCGCCGACCTTACGGCAAGCGGTGCGTCCGGGTGATAGCCGGGGGCGGTACGTAACCCGCCGATTCCTTCAATTTCGCCTTGAGGCCCGCGATGAGGTCGCAGGTGGGAAGCTGCTTTAGCTCTACGCGAGGATTTTCCGTGACACTCCCTGACATTATTCGCCTCTTCCCGACCGATCTTTGCTGCCGCGAACTGCTTGAGCGGCTGCGCTGGCCTAATGGCCCGGTATGCTTGCGATGCGGCGGTACGGTCAGTCCCCTCGGAACGAAATTGTACCACTGTTCGGCCTGCCGCTATCAGTTTGCCGTGACCACGGGCACGATCTTCGCCGATACTCATCTGTCGCTCGAAAAGTGGTTTCTCGCCGTGCTGCTGCTCTGTGAGGCGCGTAAAGGGATGAGCGCGAAGCAACTCCAGCGCACGCTCGGCACCGGATACAAAACGGCCTGGTACTTAGCGCACCGCGTCCGTGCAGCGATGGCCTCTGCGGTACGTCCACCGCTCACTGACACAGTGGAGATGGATGAGACCTATGTTGGAGGCCGCGAACGCAGCGACAAGCCCGGACGGCCTAAGAACTCGCGCAAGGAAATCGTGATCGGCATCCGGCAACGTGGTGGCGATCTCCGTTTTTTCCGCGCCGAAGATGTCAAGTCCGGCACCATTGAGCGGTATGTGCGAGAGAATATCTCCACCGATGTGGACGTGATCGTGACGGATGACAGCACGATCTACCCCAAGGCGCTCAATGCCAGTCCATTGCTCGGCGACTACCGGGGCAAGCATCGCACGATCAACCATTCCAGTGGTACTTACGTCTTTGATTAAGGGTGCAGGGATATGCATGCTATAAAAACCTAAGTGCACAGTCATGGTAAAACATAAAATACTCCGAGCATAATGCATGTAATCACATGGAACAAGAGGGCTTTTACTCCTAACTTGATGTTTAAGCCATTCATGAAATAACCTACCTCTGTAGCAGGCTCTAGACTTTAAAATTTGGACTGGGAGAACGACCTAGTTTCTACACGTCCTGTGCCAAACTAGTAACTTCTCGTCCCTAGTTCTCCTTCCCCTCTTGACCTATGTTCACGAAATTTGGAGGGTGAGAAGAAGACATATAGGGGAACAAAAACTTCTAAAGACTCAACTCGAAATTACCTCGATTAGAGTTCCTAATCTACTGATCCTCCTCTAAAAATCTCACTTGTTCCTGTGCACCCTACAGCTAACCAGTGACTTCTGAGGCTACTAACTCCTTAAGGGCTTGATCTCCTAACGTGAAATTTGGAGAGGAGTTAGTCAACAATAAAGGGAACGAATAGTTCCAAAGGACCAACATGAAATAATGCCTACTTACCATCGAACCAGGCGAGCCAAAAGTAAGGTTCGCACAGGTCAAATTTGAAACCTATTTATAGGGTTTGCCTAGGGTTTGAGGGATTAGAATGACTTAGAGTCTAAATCTTTGAGTAGAATCGATCTCCAAGAGTCCTATACATGGTTACATGTCTACACACTTCGATTCATGAGGATTAGGATGCCAAAGATCCATACTGTCCATGCTTCTACAACTCACGAAATCGTAAGGAGATAGCAGTCATGGCAGGACTACCTTCATCAAGTAGTGGTCTCGTGATGGACCGCCATACGGTGTTTAATCCAAAAAATTCATATTTTTCTATTTATCTCCTATTATCCCCATAATTGGCCTACTTATCCAATTTAAATCCGTAAATAGCCCAATTTACATTTCTAGAGTGTGGGCTTGGGCCTAAAATCATAGTATTGGGTTTATGGGCCTAATTTAAGTGGGCCAAACCCTTTAGTTACTATAGGGCCTTTAAATTAAATT
The DNA here is from genome assembly GCA_024336825.1 of Amorphophallus titanum. NCBI lineage: Eukaryota > Viridiplantae > Streptophyta > Magnoliopsida > Alismatales > Araceae > Amorphophallus > Amorphophallus titanum. The sequence goes on from JANBPO010006803.1 coordinate 1,075,770, forward strand.
CTTATTAACCCAAAATTTATTTAATAGCCCATTAATCCTTTTTAAATACTAATAAATAATTTTTAATTTTTAAAAATTATTAAAAAATTCTTAGAAAATTTCACGGTGTTACAGAACTGACCAAGGCTAAGTAGAAACTAGAATGCTTACAATTCACTCGAATCTCCAACCCCGAGCCCCAGCCAAGTCGACATCTGGTGTGGGTCTCCACCCCAGGGTGTTCATCTTCTCAGCACTCAGCTTGGGCCATCAACCCCGAGCTCCTACCGAGCCAGCTCCCCGCATGGCCCATTCGGGCCTTCCGACTCGAACCCCAGAAGAGCGACCACCTCGCCCGGGTCCTCAATCCCTGGTACGAGGAGTCCTAGCATGTAGACCGGACGTACATCCCTGGGATTTCCCGTAGACGACGTCTGGTATGAGTGGTCCACGTTAGGCCCCGAATCCCTCGGCTCTACCTCGGGAGCATCCCTCTCGCAACCTGACAACGCCGATCCCCAGCGCGGGTCTGCCTTTGGGGGACGCAGCGACCTCGGTACGGACTGAGCGCCCTTTGTCGCGCCAGTAGGTCCTGCCAGCTTCCAGTTTAGGCTCAAGGCCTCGGGTCACCGGCATCCCAGTACCCCCTGTAGTAACAACTCTGGGTGCAAGCACATCGCTGCGAGCATTCGTAACGCTACTGTCGGCTCGGGCAAAGGCCTACACTCGAGCCTCCCGGCCGCTGGCCTTCACTACGGACCTTACATCTTGGGGTCCCGTCCTGGTATTCCCGATGAATGGCCTTGTGCCGCCAGCACCTGCAGGCTGGGTTTTCTCGGCCTACCACCTTGGAACGGAATCGTCTTCGGCTCCCCAGAAGAAGCATTGTCGTAACCTTAAGGCAAGTGACCCACTACTGTCACCAGCAACTCTGGAAAGACCGTTCTTGTCGGGGACTTACGGATTCGCCTAGATGGGGGCGAACCCATTATATCCCCAGAATGGATCGTCCCGACGATCCCTACCACCAACCGCTTTAGCCTCCTGCGTCGAACGCGGGAAGACAAGGCAGAACTTAAGCCGGCGAATGCTTTGGCAACGGCCCAAAAGCACCAGCGCCGGTTCAGCATCCAGACTCCCAAGTCTTGTCGGAGGAGTATGGACGAGGGAGACCAGCAATCTGACTTGAGAAGGATCTGGGTTACCCCAGAGGAAACTCAAGCTGTCCGGGAGGTGCGCCTCAGCAATCCTTTTCGGGCATTAAGGCGCGGCGCCAAGCAAGGCGCAACTGAACACAGCCGCATCATCTGACGGCGTCCAGTCCCTCATCGCCTCTCGCACAGATAGGCGAAAATAGAGGCGGGCTCGTTCCGGGCCCCACCAATATTCAGCCCTGAGTCCTCCTCAGGTAGATGCCACGATGGAGACTCCTCTGCATCATACCTCGGTCTTTGATAGAATGGGGACGCCTGTCAGCCCTAAGAAGAGTTCCCAGAAAAGGCGGGCGGTCCGGCTCCTCAACGATGCCATCAGGGTGTTCGCATGTTATACCACTAGACACCAACCTGAGGTTCAGACCGATGATCTGAACTAACCCATATCTCACCTTTGGAGGCCTTGTCATCTGCCTCCACCGCCGGCTCCAGTTGGCCACATCGACACTTTTGCCGGACCTCAGGTGTCCACACGAGCGGAAGGAACTCCCGCTGAGGAGCGTGCCGCCCCTGTCAATACGGAGCCGATCAACAATGATCCTCCTGCCGGTGAAGTCCAAGAGGTAACTCTTGAGACCCTCATGAAGGAGAACCAGCAGTTGAAGGCCCTCCTGCAAGACTTGCTTCAGGAATGTGACCTTCGTTCTCAGCCACCCACTGGGCCCTCAATGGAAGCTCCGGCCTCGCCAGATGGGCAAAATGGTGCTAACGCCTCAGCGACAGTTGCCCGAACCCCTACAATTATTGGGTTCAGCACGCCCTTGGCCGAGGCTCAACCACAGCCATCCAACACGTCGGCGTCAGAGAACCTCATGGCCCAGCGCCAGATGATCAAGTGGATCGTTGAGACCAAGCTCGCCCAGTTTGGAGAAGGGGTCACGACCGTAGATCTCTACAGTGTCCCCTACCCACTACACCATCAATTCAAGAAGCTTCCCCTGGAGTACGCCAAACTATCGAAGCTTTAAAAATTCAACAGGCATGGGTGTCCACACGAGCATATGGCCTACTACATTATGGCCATGGGCAAGCTCGCATTGGATGAGTCTTATCTCCTTCGCTACTTCGCCACCTCACTTACGGGAACGGCTTTCCAGTGGTATTCCCGCCTCAAGCCCAATTCCGTCATTGACTGGGCGGATCTCCAGAAGAATTTCCTCGACCGTTTCCAAACGACCAAGCAAAAAGTCTCCTTAGCCGAGCTTTGCTCCCTCCGACAGAAGAAGGGTGAGAGCACCCTTGACTTTATCTAGAATTGGCGAGACCTCAGCATGAGGTGTGTCAATCCATTAGTCCAGGAGGATGCCATCACCATCTGTCGTCGAGGCTTGGCGGCCGAGGTTTGCGAAAAGCTTCTCGGCACCAATGTCAAGGGCTTCGACTAGCTCAACTTGGTAGTCATCGAGATAGAGATGTTCTTCGCCGACAACCTGAGCTATGCTGCAGCAAAGGGTAAGTAGACGCGGGAATGCCAGTCCGACAAGGAGGTGAACATCATCGAATTCACCCCCACTACCAAAGCCAGCAAGGGAGCCGGAACGAGTGATTCCGACAAAAGGCCAGCTGATAAGCTAGCTGCTCCCTCCTTCTCAGAGCGTATGAAGACGCCCTTCTCCTTCAAGAAAGAGCATAGGAAGATGCTCTTCGACCTCTGCATGGCTCAGAGGATCGTCAAATTTCCTGAAGTCCGCAAGCCGGACGAAGCCTAGAAAACTGACGATACCAACTACTGCCTATACCACCGCATGCTGGGTCATTCCTTGGAAGATTGCTACGTCTTCAAGACCCAGGCACAGAAGCTGATCCGAGACGGCCTGATCTAAATGAAAAGTGGCCTCGTCGATCCTCCACAGCCACATACGTGGTCCAAACCAGCCAAAGCGGCACGTGTGGTTCACCACCCAGCCAATGTGATCCACATGATGGCAACATTCTCTCTTTCTGATGATGAATCGGAGGAGCCCAACACCAACCGGAGAGAGCGTTCGATCTGGTACCCAGTGTGGAGGCCCTGGCATGATTGTAGGCCCCTCTCCTTCCCCAGGGAAAGAACCCAGTGACTTTTTGACGTCCTCGTCGAGCGGGCACAAATCTTGCCTCGTGATCCGCTGGCAGACTACACTCAGTGGGACTTTAACCACCCTCAATATTGCCCCTTTCATTCACGAATCTGCCACGCGATCGAGCCCTGGGAGGAAGTCCAATACCTCATCGAGGAACAGATCCGGTGGGAACAGATCGACATCGAAGGGAATTCCGTGGCACTTGTTCGACTGCGACAAGCTATCGATGAAACCCTGAGCACTGCCAGGAATGCACCAGAGCAGCCCGATCCTCCCCAGGAAAATGGGCACGGGTTGCCTTACCAGCATACTACATGATTTTTGAAGAAATCTGATCAAGTAAGGAAATTGAGGTGGTGTGTTAATGAAATCAAAAAATGTGTGTAATCTTGCATGTGGTATACTAACTTGATTTTATTGTGTTCCTGTAGGATCAAAATTCATGGTGGTCACTTGAAAGCTAAAACAAATGCATGGATAAGCACCTTACAATGCATGATCAAAATTGATGGTGGTCGTTTGGAAGCTAAAATAAATCTGTGGATAAGCACCATGCAATCCACCATTCAAACAGGTAGTAAACGTCATATATATTCTTCAGAAAAATCAGGTGAGGCCTTACATTTCTAAAATTTATCATTGAACTGCTCAAGCAAAGTCGACTTCTGTTGAAGCAAAGTCGACTTCTGATTCAAGCAAAGTAGACTTTTGTTCTAGCCAAGTCGACTTCTACTAGCTTCCTTTTTCTATTTTTACTTTGGATTGGGTTCTTATGTGCCTGAACTTGTGGAATTGATTTATGTTGTGTGAATTGGTTTGTGTGAATTGGTTTGATTTTGGTCAATAAATTGAAAGGAGTGATTAGTTCAAACTAAAGAATTATTTTCAAGAAATTTGATGTTCTTGATTTTGATGCATATACTCATTTGGCAATTTTATGCATAATCTTTAAAGGGATTTTATGCTAGCTGCAATGCTTGAATTCCTCATCCAAACCTTGGCAGACATGCGTTGAATGAAATTCTCATATTGAATGGTAAGGAGTGCAAATTTGGCCTGGCCCATGATCAGCTTGTTAACGACAAGCCCAATCCAGCTCCAGATCCAAAGCGCGCCCACGAGGCGTCCAGCGGCCACAACCCGTTAGGGAGTGGCCCACTACGACTCAACCTCGACAAACGATGAAGGACCATGGCCCAGGCACGGTGACCATCGAAAAATCCTTCGACGACTGATCGTTACTCTTTCGGCCCATGACGTCTGTCTTGACTCCATAAATGGGCGAGCATGCCCCACGAGTCACTACAAGAAAACTAACCATTTCCTACGTTTTTAAAACGTAGATATAGGGCCAAAAAATATAGGTAAATTCTTTACCTACGTTTCCTTGCCACGCTTTCAAAGTGTGGCGCTTGCTTACGTGACTATAGCTTATACCTGTGTTTCTATAAAATGTTATTATAGATCAACCTATTCATATGCTTCTGAAGCGTAAGAATCAGGGCTACGGATATTCATACGGCAAGAGCGGCAAGCGCTATTTCGTAGATAGCGAGCTGCAGCAGGCGGTGAATGCCTACATGACGCAACAACAACAGCAGCAGGACGCTATTAACGCAGCCAAGTCTTCCGGCATCTATGGGTCGCTAACCAAGAAGTTTGGTCAGGAGGATCTAAACAACGATGTTGTCTATAACACTGGTCTTCAATTCGGCTTGGATCAAGGTAATCAGGCAATAAATCGTCAAGCCGCCGCTTCCGGAAGCATGTTATCTGGGGCGACAGCAAAGGCACTGACGCGATATGCGAACGACTATGGCTCTACCAAGGCCAATGATGCGTACAACCGATTTACAAATGATCAGACAAACCAATATAACAAGCTTGCCGGCGTATCTGGAGCCGGTCAACAGGCGGTCAATACCGTTGCATCGGCCGGGCAAAATTACGCCAACAACGTTGGAAATAACTTAATCGGCTTAGGCAACGCTCGCGGTGCGAGTTCGATCGCACAAGGAAATGCCTATGGAGACATCGGGAATATTCTTGGGGGCGCTTTTGGAAAATCCAGCCTAGGCAAATCTGCATTGAGCTTCTTGGGGCTGTGAATTATGGCGACGATCGACACTTCCATTTATGGCCGCATTAAGCAGCCAAGCGATTATGTCGCTGACCGCGTTCGCATTCAGCAAGCGGACAATCAGAACAAGCTCGCACAATTGACGCTTGCCGATGCACAGGAAAAGCAGTCCAATCGCAATGCGTTGACAGATTTATACAAGATTTCGGTTAATCCTGATGGGACTATCGACAGGAATAAACTGATCACCGGATTGGCGCAAGGCGGTCAAGGATCGTTGATCCCTGGCATCCAAAAGACATTCGCGGAGCAGGATAAAGCCATGCGTGACGCAGATCGCGCCCGACTGGAGCAGGCGCGTGAGCGCGTCAATCTGATCGGCCAAGTGGCTGGTTCAGCTACTGATCCGCAATCCTATGCGGCTGGTCGCACCTTTCTGGCGCAGTCAGGTGTAGATGTTAGCAATATCCCTGAGCAGTATGACCCCGCTTATGTGGCGACTGCACGAAATCAAGCATTGACAGCCGTTCAGCAAATTGAGCAAGTCTGGAAACAGAAGAATTATGACCAGGATGAGCGCAAGTTCAGCTATCAGCAGCAGAACGACCACCGACGAGACCCTGGCGCGGCTGGCCGCCTGGCCGAGCGTTCGGGTGATCTCCTACCCGGATAACCGCGGCAAGACCTGGGCCATGGGGCGTGGGGTCGCCGCCGCCCGGGGCGACTGGATCATGCTGCTGGATGCCGACCTGGCCGGTGTGCGGGCGCGCGACATCGACGCCCTGGCCGCTCCGGTGCTCGACGGCCGCGCCGACATGAGCATCAGCCTGCGGCGCAACAGCCTGTGGTTCTATCGCCTGATGGGCCTGGACTTCGTCTCCGGCGAGCGGCTGCTGCCGGCCGAGGTGATGGCCGGCGCCGTGGAGGCGATGGCCCGCCTGCCGCGCTGGGGCGCGGAAGCCTGGCTGAACGAACAGGTGCTGGCGCGGCGGCTTCGCCTGGCGGTGGTGGACTGGCCGGCGGTCAGCAACATCCGCAAGCACCAGAAGCTCGGTGCGATCGAAGGCGCGCTGGAGGAACTGCGGATGACGGCCGACGCCCTGCGCGTGCTGACCCCGCTGGGCGTGGCGCGCCAGTACATGGGCCTGCTCTCACAGGTCACCCAGCCGGCGCGGCCGCCGGTGCGGCGGGCGCTGTCGCGGTGGGCGGAACTGCGCCGCGCCGCTTGACGCTGGGGTCTGCGGCGCCTATCGCCCGGCGCGCATGAGACTTGATGACTTCGACTTTCCGCTGCCCGAGGAGCACATCGCCCTGCGTCCGGCGGCGCCGCGCGACAGCGCGCGGCTGCTGGCGGTGGGCCATGATGCGGCAGGGGCGCCCGCGTTCCGCGACCTGAAGGTCTCGGACCTGCCGTCGCTGCTGCGCGCCGGCGACGCCCTGGTGTTCAACCAGACCCGCGTGATCCCGGCCCGTCTCTCCGGCCAGCGGGTGCGCGACGAGAAGAACGGGGTGCCGGCGACGGTGGTCGTGCCGCTGCCGGCCGCCCGCAAGGGAGGGCGTCGTGGACTCTGAACGTGACGAGCGCCTGCTGACCCCCGCCGAGGTTGCGGCCCTCACCGGCAGGCCCCCGCGCACGATCCGCCGGCTGGCGGACCTGGGCATCCTGCCCGCTGTCCGCACGCGGACGGACGTGGCCGGGCACCGCAGGTACCGGGGGGACCGTTGGTGGGACAGTAGTAGAGGAAGGTACATAGGCATGGGAGGTGTGAGTTCTGGGAATGCCAGGAGGTGGATGAACAAAGTGTTAATCTTCTAGAAAATGAATTAAATTATCTAGAAATCATAAGAAAATCAACCCTCGTGTCAAACCCCGGGTTAAGATCATTGAAGACCCTAGCGGTCAAAATCGGACCGTTTATAGCCTTTAGCGGTCAATTCTGCACCGTTTTATGGATCTATGCGGTCATGACTGGACCGTTTAGAAATAGAGTCGATGAAACTAATGAACTTGAACCAAGCGGTCTAGGCAGGGCCGCTAGGCATCCTTGGCAGTCAAGTAAATGGCTGCTACTAGACTTCTGGCGGTCGTCCATAGGGCCGCTAAGGTCCAGAACACATAAAACACCGATAGTGTACTTTCTAGACAATTGGGTTTTGATGGTACAACCAGCTCAGCATCCTAGTGAGAATCCCAGGCTCACAGAGACTTATGGAGGCCTTGAAACCAGATCACCTAGTCCGGTGGAAGGAATATCTAACGAAGAGGATCACAAGTCCAAGATTGGTTGCTTAAGTGTAAAGTGTGTCTAATGACATCATACCGAAATATGTGCCACGTACTTAAGAAAATGACTCTAGATAAGAAAGAATCGTGATAAGCCCGCGATCAAATCAAACTAAACAAGTCCATGAACCATGTAAAACTTAAGATAAATATGAGAGTATATGATTTTTGGCATGAAATTATCATACGTTTAAAATAAGTCTAAAGTGCATAAAGAACATAAAATCTATTAGGATAACAATAAATATAACCAAGTATATGAATATAGTACTTAAAACAAGAGCAAGACCTAATTAGCTAGGCTTATCATATAAATATTAGGACTATTCTACATTATGTTTCAGGTGAACCATAATTCAGAACTCAAAAAACTCAAGCGGTCACGGGACGACTGTTTCTTGGGCCTTAGCGGTCTATAGTGGGGCCGCTAAAGGAACCCTGATGGTCTTGAGGAAGAGCGTTTCTTCCTATCTACTGTGAATAGTAATAAAATCAAAATTTATGCCAATCTAGGAAAAATAGATGCATAGTAAAATATGCCAACAGGTAAATATGGCCTGATAAAATCATATTAAGACATGGAGATGCATGGGTTTGAGTTAAATAAAGTAGAATTAATAATTTTCTTATTAAGGGTAAGGTTCATGCATGCTATGTTAAACCTATATGCATAGTCAAAATAAAATATCAAATTTGACAAAAATATTCTAATCTTTAATTTCCATATCAATTTTGCTTGTAAAACTTGAGATTTCCTGTATACTGATGATTTTCCCTTTTTGTTTTACGGATTCTTTTCGAGCTGTCACATCAAGTCCATGCATTGGGAGAATTTTAGAGCTTCCATAGTTTCAAATTTGAGTGACCTAATGCTCTCACAGATGTAGTCCTTTGCTTTGTGGACTCTGCCTCATTAGGAGCATTTTTCTTCCATTGGAGTTATGTAAGATGACTTTGTCAAACATAGCTGGAACAAGATGCACTCAGGAGGCGTCCAGCTTTGCACTTGATGTGCATTCTTTCATTTACTTAATGCTCTCAGAGATGCAGTCCTTTGCTTTGTGGACTCCGCATCATTAGGAGCATTTTTCTTCCATTGGAGTTATGTAAGACGACTTTGTCAAGCATAGCTGGAACAAGATGCACTCAGGAGGCGTCAAGCTTTGCACTTGATGTGCATTCTTTCATTTACTTAATGCTCTCACAGATGCAGTTCTTTGCTTTGTGGGCTCCGCTTCATTAGGAGTATTTTTCTTCCATTGGAGTTATGTAAGACGACTTTGTCAAGCATAGTTGGAACAAGATACACCCAAGAGGCGTCAAGCTTTGCACTTGATGTGCATTCTTTCATTTACTTGTAGCTATCCTAAGGGCTTATCTCGAGACTCTTGTTTTATATTCTTTCATTTATTTGCAGTCACCCAAAGGACTTGTCTCAGGCATCTGACATGATTTTATGAATGCAAACAAATTTGCTTCCTTCATTGGATTTGCAACCTTTCTCTTCTTTCTTCTTTTCTTTCTCTTTTCTTCAGTGGGATGGCCTTCCTCGACAATCCCCTGAGGCACCGAAGGAAGTTAAGAGTGCAACTTCGTCGTCGAAGTTTGATGCATTTGCCAGCTTGCCAAATGTGGAGACTCCTTTGAAGGCGCCTATCTTGGAGATCGCCCCAACTGATGAAAATTCAGCAGTTGAAGATTTTTTTTATTTTAGTCTTTGATGGATGAGTTACCTCCAAGTGTAGATGTTGACACTTGAGGGATGTTCTTCATGAAATTTGTCCTTACCCATTTTGCAAGTGGTTTCATTGGATTTTTTTTTTTTTGAAACACTTGTGGTGTCAGTGGGATAGAAAAAGTTTAAGACGTCACGAGGATAACTTGAAGTGCGTGAAGGTGCATAGGAATACATTGAACTTCCAGATAAGGTAATAAACAATTACGATGTTTGATCAGGATTGCTAAAATAGCAGAAATAAAATTATATTTTCCATAACAAATTAAAATTAGCTACGACAGCTAACAGAGTCTAGTCTAACTAAAGATAAGTACAGTGCAATAGAAAATGGAACGTACCCTCAAGTCGGGGCAAACTTGACACTGGCAAAGCTGGCCACTAAGAACCACAAACCTCACCTCCAAACCACGAGGAAGAAGAGCAGCCACACCTGAAAAGTCAAGGGTGAGCCTCGTGTCGCTAGCTTCGTAAAGGACCGCATCTCTTACCACCTCACCGCCCCATGGTTCATCTTCATAGATGAACGCGATCGCACGATATAGCGTGCTAATAGACACACCCCTTGGGAGCTCCGCGTTAATACGCCGAACCTGGGAACTAGAAAAATCAATGGAAAATAGCCTTTCCACGCCCCAATCGTCTCCAGAATGATGGAGATACATCCAAAATCACACTATCTACCTTCCACAAGTCAGAAGGGATCAAACCACACATAAAACCACACGATATGGGTGTTTTTTCACAAATCAACCCAAAATGACTCACGAGAGAAACTGGACTCCTATCGGCCCCAGATCTCGACCAATCGCCACGAAACTAGCGGGAATGGCATCCAGACATGCCAGGGGTTCGAATGAAACCAACTAAATTGATAACTATTGCCTAGAATGGCAAACTCGACTCACACCCCCCGAAGCAAGCGTCACCCTAAATGAAGCAAAACTTGCTCGTATACGCACCATTCGGCTCCAAATCGCGAGGAACTGCAAGAAAAGAGCAAGGCATCTGTCCCCCTACCTCCACTAAAGTTCTCGCGCACCGAAATGAACAATCCATGTTGAAAATCATCACACGAGCAATCCACGCTACCTTTGAATCCACTAAAGTTATCGCGCCAACGCCATGCTCCAATCTTCACGTCATCAAGCACCAGGTCAACTCCACACCGTCGCCACCTCGCCCAGCTCCACCATGGTCGCGTGCCCTGGGGAGTGGAGAAATGAGGAGAGAGAACAGAGGGAGAGAAATGAGCACGTGAGGGGAGAGAGAGGAGGTTAAAGAAATAAAAAGAAAAAGGAAATTAACAAAATTTCCTCAAATCTAATGTTTAGCTCTAACCGCGGAATAAATACACAAATGAACATAGGGGAATTTAATCGAACTTAACCCACACTTGAAAACAATCTAAAAATTTGATCAAACACCCCTTCAAATGACCCAGTGGCTCTTTAATATGATTTTCTCCCCGGGAAGCCCATTCGGTGAAGCCTAGTGTGATTCGGTGCCATCGCCACCGACTCCTTTCCCTCCTTTCCTGAATCGGTGGTGACGTCACCAATTTGCTATCACTGGCATTGAATCAGTGGCGGCGCCACCGGATAACTTCTCCACCTCCTATACATGTATCGATGGTGATGCCACCGAATCAATCTCCCAGCCTACTCGAACCTTCAAGCCTCGCCCGCATGCATCAACCTCGAGCCACTAGCGTCGACGCACATTCTGGCATCAACGCACCTTTCTGCACCGACTCCAAATCTACTTCAGCCTCGAGCCGCTAGCGTCGACGCACATTCCGGTGTCGACGCACCTTTCTACATAGACCCCAAATCTGCTTCAGCCTCGAGCCACTAGCATCGATGCACATTCCTATGTCGACGCCCCTTTTTGCACCGGCCTCCAGTCGCATCTTGCTCAGACCTTGCCCAACATGCGTGGACCCAAGTCGGTCTGAGCGACGACCTCCTTAAGCCTGCATAGATCGTCGCCCCTACGTCGACACACATTCCTGTGTCAACCTTCCCCCATAATATGCCTGTAGCAAGTTGGTGGCGATGCCACCGACTCACGCCCTCCTCATGCTAACTTTCCACCGAATCATCCTTCAAGCTCCTTTCAACCCTTGTTAACCTCTCAGGCTTGATTCTTGGGCCAATTATTACCCTTCACTAAGGGCTTAATAACCTCCCTAAGCAGGTAATTAATGACTAGCCCTCAATAAATCATGAGCCTAATAAAAAAATCAATTAAATGAATTATTATTTATCACATCTCAATCAGATTATGTGTTATGCATGAACACACATATATACATATATTCCATCGCTTTAAAGCATGCTTGCATGACTGAACCTTCGGTATATCAAATGGCGTCTTGCAAAGGTCGAGTTACGCCCGATTGAAAACTCTCACTATGCATGATGGTGGTCTTCGGACCTATGTTCTCTGTCCCATATCGAGGCCCGGACATAATGAATGGTGCTTGCCCCGCATGAATAAATGAATAAACAAATCCCACGTGCTACAATTGCCTGGAGGGGCTATCCTCGGTGTAACCTTGTATCATTCGGGGCATTACTGGTGGCGGTGGAACCTCGGGTGACTCACGGCCATCCTAGAAGGCTTGAAATGAGGGCCCCACCTATGTGGGCACTGCTAGGCGTGAACCCGCCTCGGTTGATTTTTCTCTTAACACTTCGACTTCGTGCAATTCTTCAAATAATCTTGCCATCATGGCGAGGGTGGGCTGATGGAAGTTGGAAGCACTAGCCCCCATCCTGGCTTTAGATGGGGCCGACCGTATTATGTCATCACAGTCGGTGACGCCTTGTCTTTGAAGGGTCGACATCGGTGCCCCCAAGCCCCCATATGGAGGAGGGTCATGATGAGGGGTCTCCTCTCTAGGCGACGGGAAGTGTATCTCTTCATTTTCTCTTTCACCGGTTTGGCCTGAGCCACGGACAGTTGAGAGTGTATAGCAGGAGAGGACAGTGCCACTCCTTCTTTTTTTCGAAGTCTCCCCTTCCTTCCCCTCTGGGCTTGATGTATGCTCTTGCAGTGAATCATCTGGTGCGTGCAGCACCTCAGATTTTCCTTCGACTTCTTGCTCTAGGCCTGGGGGCTCTAAACGCCCGCACTAGACGTACCCATCGGCGCATGCTAAGGGAGCCTCGAGCGCTTCTTTGGGTGACCGGTGACATAGGGATACCATATAGACTGTTCTCTTTAGATCGGGCATCTCATGCAGACGCGGAGGATACACCTTATGTTCACCCAATTGGAGCTCCCCCCTCCTGATCATGCGCTCGACAGCATCTTTGAACACATAGCAATCTTCAATGGGATGCCCGAGTGCCCGATGATATGGACAGAATCGAGGGTCACCGCTTCCTTGGATATCACCGGGTCTCTTTGACTCCGGGAGAGTGACTTTGTTGTATTGGGAGGCCCATTCAAATAGGGTCCAGGTTTTCTCCTTAGTAAAGGAGTATGGCTTGCTCATTCTAGCTCGCAAAGTGGGGCCTTCCCCTTTGTCCTTTCGTCACTCGGACGCCTCGGAGTAAACTGTATACACCTCCTTGGACGAGGCCCTATTACCCGTTGCCATGGCCTTTGGGCCGGCGGCGGCAGGGGCAGAGGAGAGAAAAGCCTCGACTTCCGCCACTATGTTGATCAGTGGATCAAAAGACTTGATTTCAATCCCAATTATTCTTTCGAGGATCTCCCGCTTCAATCTCTGTTTGCAAACCTGCACTACATCCTCTTGGTGTAGTGGCCGCTTGCATCTCATGTTGAGGCGTCGCCACCTGTTAATATACTCCACGGTAGTCTCATCGATCTCCTACTTGGAGGTATATAGGTCAGCCATGGTGATCTCCCTTTTGACGATATAAAATCTTTCTTTGAATCTCTTCTGCATATCGGGCCAGTCAGCAATGGACCCGGGTGGCAAGCTCGAGTACCACTCGAAGGCAAGCCCGGTAAGTGTCGAGCCGAAGAATTTCAGGAGATAAGCTTCATCAGCAGCCAAATCCCCCATGATGTTCACATAATAGGCAATATGCTCCTTGGGAGACCCTTGCCTGTTGAATTTCTCAAACTTCGGTGGCTTAGTGATGCCAACCGACAACCTCTTGAAGGTGTAATGAGCCGGATAGGGTACTCGGTAAATGTCAAAGGGGGTTTGATCAGCATCGCCCCTCTCTACTATCTTCATATCAATCATTTGTTTGAGCATCAGTTGGCTGGCCGCTGCTGGGTTGACCGGGCTTGGGTAAGAGTGGGCAGGCCATGCCCCTGGAGTAGTCAGCACCATCGCCTGCGAGCCTGTAGGAGACCCTTGGGGAGACAGAATCAATGACGGGACCGATGCTGTGTATTGTGCTTGCTGTAGGGGTGTGCCCCCAGTGTAACCGGGTATCGGTGAAGGTGCTACTCCTTGCAGGGGTGCTTCTGAAGACCGCCCGTTGCCCCTAGGCGCTTCGAGCAAATCTTCGGTCAGCCCAGATGTCGAGGGTTGTGCATTCCTCTCGTTCAGTTGTCTCTTTAGTAGCTCAATCTCTAGCTGGTATTATCGTATCATGTGCAATATTGTGGGGTCATTCATGGGAAAATTGGGAATGCCCCCTGCTTGTTCGGATGGTGCGTCTTCAGATGATATGGGGGGCTCACCACTAGTGCCTCTGGTGGTGACAACATTGGCAGTCAGGGCCATAGAAGGTTCTTCGTGGGGGTTCTCTTCAGCGGCCGCTTGTGCTATCTCGATTGCTGCTCTCCCTCTTCTAGTGAGAGGACCGGGTCTGGCGGTGAGTCTGACTACCTCTTCGGGGTCGGTGGGTAGAGCCCCATATCGACCAAAGGCTCCCGCCATGTTGCAGATGTAAAGCCTCCAGTTCTTATTCTCCTTCGCCATCCTCCTGGATGACCTATCTTGGAATACCGGCCTATCAAAGACCGATCGTCGGGGTGGCGTTTCCGCCCTCTGAGGGGATTGACGCGGTTCCTCTGAACGGTTCTTTGACTCTGCACTGGGCATGGGTCGGGTCTCTTCTCTTCCTTGAAAGGCGGAGGCCACTACCCCCAGTAGTCTTTGACGACCCATAGGGGTGCTGTCTGGGCCTCGGGGGTAATTCCTCATGGCTTGCTCGATCCCTTTCCACTCCTGGTCAGGGAGAGCAACTGGTGATTACGCGCCAGTAGCGGCAGCAGGGGTGTGGACTGCTAGCTCTAGGTGGGCAGCCTGGTGTAGGCGCCTACAGTGCTGGCGACGGGCATCTTTCGGTGGGGCCGGGGTAGCAACTGCTGGCTGGTAAATTGGGGTCGTCATCTTGACCCTTTCATCTCTTCGGGCCCTCCTCGGGCGGGTGTAGCTAGGCCCTGCTTGGGCAGGTGCGGTGGTCTGGACTTCCCAGGGGACCCAGACTTATTTCAGCTTGACCCAGTTGTGAGCCAGCGTATTTTTTGGTGTCACGGCTGAGGCGGCGGGCATCACCTTTTCTTTCATCTTCTCCAACCCCTGGAAGGAGTTGCGGACTGGAATGGTTGGGACAACGCGGTCCGAAATTATTTGAGACTTCTACCCATTGAGGTGGACTCGGATGCTCTCGATATTCATGGATTGCCGGAATCAAAAATTCGACGTCCCGTAACAGCGCCAGTGTTGTTCCTTCGGAGCCTACTCCAGTGAGATGCCGACCTCTGTCGAGATGGATCGGCAGCCTGGTGCACGTGGTGCACATTGCAGCTTAGCATCTCGACTAAGGTGTCATTGTTGTTCCTGGCCGGGGCTCGGCCAACGTCAGCTTTAACGGCTCCCTAGAGGGGAGCATCGGTCTCGGGCTTGTCGGACATTTCCACGTCCAGCATGTTGATGAAGGCCACCCCAAGGAAGTTGGGGAAGCCGACCACGGGAGGGAAGCTCCCAAAGTTGAGGGGGACGGCGATGCGCTGATCGAGCTGAAGCGCGGCTCGTTGACCGGGCCAAAGCCAGCAATCCAGGAGCGTCAGCCGACGACCTTCCCCGCTGGCATTGACCGCATGATGGAGTTCGCGCTCAACAACCTCCCTCAGACTTCCGGCATCAACATGGAGCTGCTGGGGCTGGTCGAGCGCGATCAGCCTGGCGTTCTGGAGGCGCAGCGCAAGAAGGCCGGCTACGCCATCCTGGCCGTCTTCTTCGACAGCCTACGACGTGATCGTCGATGAGGCGCCCATGTCGCCCAACCAGAAGGAGGCAACATGGTCGATGATGCAGGCCATGATGCCGATGTTGGCCAAGCTGAACGTCCCGATGGAGGTGTGGTCGATCCTGCTGGAGTACAGTCCGCTACCGTCGAGTGTGAGCGGCAAGATCAACCAGATTCTGAGCCAGAAGTCGCAGGAGCCGCCCCCGCCCGATCCGGAGCTGGTGAAGATCGAGGCGCAGGTAAAGGGGACGCAGGCCGAGCTGCAGATGAAGGCCGAGGCCGAGCAGCGCAAGGCCGAGCTGGAGACGCAGAAGGCCGAGCAGGAGCTGGCGTTCAAGCGTGAGGATCATCAGCTGGAGAAGGAGAAGGCCGTCCTTGAGCTTCAGGTGCAGCGTGAGAAGGCCCGCCTCGACGTTGAGGGGACGATGGCGAAGCTGCAGGCCGACATGGTGGTGGCCGACCAGAAGGCCGCCGCGCAGCAACAGGCCGATGCCCAGCGCTTGGAGGCGCAGAAGGCCAAGGACGAGCAGGCGGTGGTTGCCGCGAAGGCAAAGGCCAGGGCCGCGCCGAAGCCGGCGAAGAAGAAAACGCGTGCGGCTGCGTAGCAAGAGGGCACCATGAGCAAGTCGAACGCGTTCGAGACTGACCTGCTGGAGTTGATCTTCAACGCCACCGCCATCGCCAACATTGCCGACAACGCTTCGTCCTCACCCCTCACTAACTTGTACGTGTCGCTGCATACGTCCGACCCTGGTGAAGCAGGCGACCAGGAGGGTAGCGAGGCGACGTACACGAGCTATGCGCGCGTCGCGGTGGCGCGCTCGGGCAGCGGCTGGACGGTCAGCGGCAACAGCGTGTCGCCGGCCGCAGCCGGTGAGTTCCCGGAGGCGACGGGCGGCAGCGAGACCATCACTCATTTCGGCAGTGGCACCCTATCGAGCGTTCCTATCTGGAGTTTAGTCGTTCGCTTCTTTACTTATTTTTGCTTGCAATGATCGCCTATCAGCTGTACCTTACATTGATAAGGTTGATCGTGTTTTTCGAAAGATTCCTATCACTCGTTGGTTGAGGATGGGTGTCATTACCTTAACGCTGGCTTTTCAGTCTACTTCGCTGCATTTTCGCTTCATCTCTAGGTTCCATTTCGATTTCGCTTCACCTCCGCTCACTCCCCTTCAAAGAGAACGTTAAGGAGGGGCATCTATTGACACCAGTTTTATGCCGATGAGTCATGTCATTTCCTTATCATTATTTTATGATGTCCCAAGTTATCCATTAATCATTGGGTCATTTGAGACTATTTTTGAGTCTATTTCTATGGGTTTTTCTCCCTTTTTGGGCTTGCTTTCTCGCATATGACGTCATTTGGGCTTAATGGGCCTTGATAAGGCTTGATCTCAGGATAAATATGCAAGTTTATCTTCCTATTATCCAATTTTTATTTTTTCAACACCCACCCGAATGGCGGTCATGCGATAGACCGTTATTTGATGGTGGCGGTCTATCGTGCGACCACCTTTTGGACCGAGAGTCCTACTCCGTCTAGGTTTTTCTCTCTCTATCTGTGGTCAAATAGAGTCCTTGATTCAACATTTTTTCTCTGGATTTCAATCCTCAGAAGCTTCTGATCGATTCTGTAGACTCTTGGGAGTATTATCTATGAGATTTATCAAGTTTTAGGGCTCTTTTCTCACACTTATCCCTCCAACTCAGGATAAGGTTTTGGGGGTCTATAAATAGAACCCTTGAGTTCATGGCCATGGGAGGAGATTTTTGGAGCTCGCAATGAAGTGCTGTCAGATTCTGGAGTGAGTCTCAACTAGGGAGAACCGATCTTCTACGTCCTTAAGACCTTTGGTTCAGGAAGTAGCCGATTTTATTTGTGTTTTGTGCCTTCTTTCATCTTGCTTTTTGGTCAGTTTTTCAATCATCGTAGCATCAATTTCTCTCCTTCCTCCACGTTCCTTTTCATTCATAACACATTCATATGCATCCTCCTATCTTTTCCACGCCCCACAAGGGTTAAAAAATCACCAACCCCTATGCATTGGCCCTTCCTTTCATGCATATTGATCATAGTTCGTTTATGGATATTGCACTTCTCCAGGGCTAAGTGGGATGTTTCGTTGGAAGCTCGACCGCCAAAACCCGCAAGCCACCCATGAACTCAACAGCAGATGTCACGCAGCTTGCCGTCACTTCCGTGTCGGTGCTGTCGGCGGCTATCCAAATCGTGCAATCGCCAGCCAAGGCCCGCGCCTTAACGCCCTCCTTCGTGAGCGTGCCATAACTGTGCTTGCAGGCTTCCTCATAAACAGCATCCAGCCTCGGCCAGATCGCCTCGATGCTGGCGGGCGGAATAGCTACGAGCTTAATCAAGGGTTGCCGGTATCCGTCTGGCCAACCCACGGCGAGCCGGACCAGCGATCCGCCTTGTCCGCCTTGTTCAGCGCGTTAATGATGCCGACAAACTTGGCATGAGCTCCGGCCATCTTGTCGGCGTCGAAGACGTAAGCCGCAAGCTCAATCAGGGCGCCCCAGAGATACACCCCCGGCGCGTTTTCAAGAATCCAGTTGGTGTCATCGTCGGTGTCCAGCACGGCGGGACGCGAGTAATACAGCATCCGGCCCGTATAGGCGGCGTCTGGCGTCGGCCCCAGCAACAGTGATCCCCCTTCAAGGGTGAACTCGCGCGGCGTACCAGAATTGGTACGCTCATACCTGTCCCAGAACGTATCCGGGGAAATCATCTTCAGCGGGCCGCCGGTATCCCCGGTCACGAACAGGCGGCGCATCTGCAAATAAGCCGTGGGGAGCGAAATGCGTTGGGTGTCGAATGTGGTGTATGCGTCCACTTCCATCGCCCGGATGCGTAGCGGGTCGGACTGGAACGGCGGCTCCTCGCTGCCAAAGAAGATGCGAGTTTCAGCGAGGGTGATAAATTCGGGGATGCGGGCCGTCAGGTCGGAGCGGTCTGCGAAGTTGGCAATCGCTGTCTTGAGGTCTGCGTAAGTCAGGATCGCCATTTATGCAGTTGCCTTTCCAGCTTCCCAATAACCATACGGAACGCCGTTTGCGTGGCTCAGGAGTGCGCTCTGCGGAGGGACATAGACCTTGATCCCCCTGCCCCGCGCCAGACCAATGAGATATTCCAGATTTGGCCGCTGGTAGGCGTATTCGCTCTCACAGTGCAGATCGACGCCCCAGATGCCGATCCTGTCGGCCGGCTTTAATTCCAAAATCGCCTGCGCCATCATGTATGCGAGAGAGCTTTCCAGATATGGCGTGCCCTGCATCGTCTTACCGACAACATCGGGGTGCGGTTGTAGCAGATTAAACTACAAAGGCGACAATAAAAGCAACAAATTTTACACCATCAATCTCTTGCCCCCTGCAATTCCTCACAGTAGAGGCACAAAACTTAAAGAAATTCCCTTCCCACGTGGACTAACCACCGAACTATGGGTTGGGTGAGCAGTGGAAAGGTCATCTACAGGAGTTGACCCCTTCCTTTCCTCATTGAGGGGTTTTGGACCGGACCTTAAGCCCAATTGGGGGGTTTGGACCAGATCCACCCCCAATTGGGGGGTTTGGACTGGATCCAACCCTCACATGCCCCATTTGGACCGGTTAGACCCCACACTCCCCCATTTGGCTGAGTTGGTCCAGTTAGAACCCTGAAATGGGGTATTTAGCCCGGTTAAAGCCCCAAAGTGGGGTACTTGGACTAGTTAGAGGCCCTGGATGGCCATATTTGGATTGGATCAACATATAATCACCCACGGGTTCTATAAATACCCCCTAGTGGGACCCAGGTAAACATACGCAGAACGCACGGAGAACGGGAAAGAGCGTAGGAGAGGAGAGAGCTTGTGCTTGTGCTTCTGAAGGCCCATCTTTTGCGTTGTATTTGTATTTGTGTTGTGCTTATGCTCACAGTGAGGATATGTTATAAAATTGTCTCTCCTTGAGCCTGCACACATGTTCGTGTTATGGTTAATATAATATCATTATAAATATTTTTGGAGAAAACAATGTGATTCTCTGAAATAATGAAGAATCTCATAAGCATCCCAACTTTTACAAACAAAGGGTCTGCATAGATGCTCTTATCGTGATGTCTCTTGTGCCACTCCTTGGAGAGGGACTATAAATAATTTTTCTTCCTGGGGTTGCGCTGATGGACGCATGAAGCTAGACCCCAACCCATGAGAGCTCGGGAAGGAGAAGCAATCTGTTGAGGGTCTTTGGCCAGCCGCCTCCACTAAGGAGGGGCTTGCGTCTCATGTCAAGATTACACGAAAACCCATGTTCAGTCTAGGTGTTACAAAAGTATCCCCGGTCTAGACAAACTACACGAATACCCTTGAGCTTTTCTAGAACCCTACTTGAGGGATAATCATAAACAAACCCAGAAAGGGATCAGAGTTTCAAATAAACTCAAGAATAGTTCAAAGTTATAAAAAATATCTCGGATGGGTCAAAATTGTAAAAATACCCTAGCAGACGGGCGATCTGGTCGGCACGCTGCGCTATATGAGTCCGGAGCAGGCGTCCGGACGCCGCGTCCCCGTCGATCACCGGGCCGACGTCTACGCTCTGGGAGCCACCCTCTACGAACTGCTGACTCTGCAGCCGATCTTTACCGGCAGCGACTGGGGGACGCTGCTCAATCAGATCCTCAATGACGAGCCGAAGTCGCCGCGGAAGATCAACCGGGCCATTCCGATCGAGCTGGAAACCATTGTTCTCAAGGCGACCGCCAAGAGCCCCGCTGATCGCTATGCCACAGCCGGTCAGCTTGCGGCCGATCTGCGGCGGTATCTGGACGATCGGCCCTACATGCCCGTCGACCGACCGTGCTGGAACACGTCCGAAAGTGGATGCGACGCCATCCGGGAATTGTCGGCGGAACCCTGTTCCTCCTGGCCTGCGGGCATAATAAATTTAAATCATATGAAATAAATTAAAATCAAACAATCTATCTTTTAAAATATATATTTTACTGACCATTTATTGATAGAAATTTATCAAAAAGATAGAATGAAGTCTGTTGCCGTCCCCGATACTAATAGGCCTGCATGAAAATTTTGTCAGTGTTAGAGACAGAGAGAGAGGGTGAACATGTGTTAGAGAGAGAGACGGAGAGGGAGACGGAGGAGATAGAGGGGCTCAGCCCCTCCATCTCTATGACTGCAAAGACAAGTAGAGAGGGGAGAGGGAGAGGGAAAGGGAAAGGGAAAGGGAGGGAGAGAGGGGGACGGAGACAGGGAGAGGGAGACTGCGAGCGGGAGAGGGACAGGGACAGGGAGAGAGACTGTGTGTGAGAGAGGGAGAGGGAGAGAGACTGTGAGAGAGGAAGACGGTGAGAGTAGGAGAGAGGGAGATGGTGAGAGAGAGAGAGAGGGCTCCGGCGAGAGAGGAGACACCGAGACTGTCCAAACGGGAGAGGGAGACAGAGGGAGAGAAGAGACGCCGAGAGAGGAAGAGGGAGACGTTGAGAGTGGGAGAGGGAGACGACAAGAGAGGGACAGTGGGAGAGGGAGAAGGCGAGTGCTTACCTGCAGAGGGAGCCATCGCCGCCGCTGCCACCGCCGCCACCACTCGCCGGAGAAAGGGGGAACGCCGGAGCCCGTCGCGGGAAAGGGAGACACTGTCGGAGACAGGGAGAGGGCGAGCACCGTGAGAGAGTAATGGACATAATAGAATTCAAATCGAGAGTTATATAGCCTCCGAGACCCATATCCATTAGGAATATCCAATACCAATAAAACTGTATAACAATTCAAATATATACATCATATTTCGCACCCTCACATTAGAATCCAACACTGAATATCAACTAATCCTCTGTGGAACATCAAAGTATGACACTCAATGAGTCGAATTTAAATGCCATCATCTGATAGAAATTAACCATATAACAGAGGCAACATATTAACAGAGGCAACTTAGACCACATAATATAAGAGGAATAAAGTTTAATGGCAATAGACTCAGATGCATCAAAGTTAACCAAAACGCAATTTCTCAACATAACTTGTGAAACATTAATAAAAGCCTAAGAGCTACTTCAAACACCCCGATCAGATGACGCAAAGGTCCCTTCCATTAACATCCTCCTCCGACAAACGGTGGGGAGGGATACAAAACGGAAATAGCCCCTCCAAACATCCTAACCTACTTAGATCTCTGCCTCATCTTTCGGCGCTTCCTCTTCAGTCTCCTCATGCGCTTCTTCTTCCACTGCAAGCAATCATCAGGGAATACAATTTTAGTGAGAGACTTCTTTTTCATCCACCAAGTATGGCCATAATCACAAATGCAGAAAACTGAGTACATAAAAGACATGTGGTAGAACATTGGCTACAAACTTGCATCGTGCTTGCAAGGATTTCATGCTCTCATCAAACTGGGGTCAGAAAAGGATCTAATATAAAAAACATCTGCACATAGTCATGATTCCTAAGATGAGTAGCGTCCAATTTCAACAAGACCAAGTGAACTAGGCACATGAGCAGATCCTTTTGAGCAATGATTAGTACATGATCAGAGTTTCTAGGTAAAATGCTGTGGTGATGCGCGATGTGGTAGCAAGATAAAATATGTTGGAAGAGAGCTCTCACAGTTAGTTGAAACAATAAAATTTACAACTCTAGGGATAAAATAATTCACCTTGACTCAATTGAGACCACATAAAAGCAACCAAGAGAGTAGCACATACATTATTACATATAAGCTTTAAACTGAATCTACTCCTTCAATATAGTTGTATAGATTCAACTAGTTGGAAGGACATTTCAGACAAATGAAGAACCATTAGTAAGCAAGAAAAACAACGTTATATGCAATTTCTAACGAATAGATAGGGATTTCCCATCACCACCCCACGGCACCGCGCCCGCGATCCGCCATGCCCGGATCCCGCCCCTGTCGTGCCCGCCGGAGAGACGACGATGCATGTTTCATGGCTGGTTCCGGGATTGGCCGCGCTGTCCATCGCCCTGCCCGCCCGCGCGCAGGAGGATGTGCTGAGCAGGACCTTCGACAACGGCGTCGAGATCGGCGCCAGCGGCATCTTCCAGTACGCACGCAACGATTTCGGGCACGACCGGCTGGCCGACGGCAGCCACCGCTTCGACGACGCCAACGGCTGGCGGCGGCAGCAGTTCAACCTGTTCGTGCAGAAGAAGGACAGCTACGAAATCACTGCCGGCTACGATTTCGCCAGCGACGAATGGATCGACA